>JAHWFP010014887.1:0-23292 GCA_023313725.1 Lithobius niger | reverse complement strand
AAACTATAGTATAGGCCTTTTTAGTGTAGATACATTAGTGTAGGCCTGTGAATTTCATAACCACACTTTACGTACTGGGAAATTTCTGCGTGTCGTTGAAGTATGGGAATTGACCACCGCATATAACGACTTCAACAGCAAAGGTCAACCCATGCTGACACATAAGGTAGAACAGTGATCAAGCCAAACACTTGAAATAAACACCTGTAGTAACTAACCTTATGAAAGAAGCCATAAATAATTTAAGCGCCCCGTAATGTATGTAGTGCTTTGTTACATACACATTGGGTTCTTTTCCTAAGCCTATGCAATCAGACAAACAACCTTCAACTTGGCTAGCAAAATGTTGACTGTTTAATATGGATGCAGCATCTTTTATAATGTTTTACAAGTCACGTTACAATCAATGTGTCACATGTCAATCGTATGGTAATTCATCTGTTACATAATAAAGTACATTGTATGGTACTCTAGTTCTATCAACGGGTTATACTGGGTATGGGTTAACAGGTAGGTTCCAGGTACGGCTAATCGTTGTGGTGTCACAAGTAACGACACTACTCGCCGCGTAACGTGTACGCTTAAGCCTTTCTGCCACTACGATTAGAAGCTGGACACTGTCCAAGAAACCGAAACGAAACCGAGCCTAAATGGACACCTAATAACGTGAAGAGACAACAACCAAATTCATAACCTTTTTTATTCTAATATTCTCAGTAAAGAGAGAGATGACAGTGGACAGAATGGACACCGTTGACCATCCAATGGGCCGCAAAGGACGACCATTTTTATAATTCATTCTACAGGGTACTCAATTAACCAGACTTTTGCGGTGCTGAATGAAACAATCAACGATCTTCAACAAAACCGTAGCAACAGCTTCCAGCAGGAACAATATGCTAAATTAATATGTGCACGACCACTGATCTACAGCGAATTACTGCAATCCATCTATAATGGAATTGACAAGTCTTTTTGACGAGACCAACGGAAAGGCAAACATCGACAGTTAATCCTAAAACCTACCAAAACCGTAGGTGTCAGATGACTACATCATCCAGACCAAAGGCCTGAAGCACCCTCGACCAAGCCAGCCTTCGGACAGCCAAGTAGAATCAATAGCATGACACTAGCTAATAATATTTGCAGTCCTAACTGTAGCCAGTCGCATGATAACAGTTCCATGATCGTGCTATTAGTCCGGGACACTTTGGGCTGAATCTTTTAATGTGTCATGCATTAGTTATTGTGGCGCCGCAAACCAGATTTTCCTATTTTGCTTATACAGAGGTACTGATTAGGGAGGGCAATCTATATAGGACGTACTTTTTTTTAGGTCACCATTAATCCGGTATTTTATTTTCAACAATATGAGGATATTATTGTTGAACCACTCTACTATAAACCTCCAAATCTAAATATCTGGGAGGGGATGGGACATTTCGGTAAGGTAATATGTCAACGAGAAAAAAAACACCTATAAAACCGAAAATCACAGTTCACTAACTCCTTGCGAAAACCAGTTTAGCCCCAAAAGGTTTAGAATCAATTAACAACTCAGTTCGTTTCATTCCTAATAGAGGAAGATGCAAAGATGCAAAGGGGTCTTAAGTATTTGGCTGAAAAAAGGCCCAAAAAACTAAAAAGAAAACAACAACAACTAACTTTAGAGCCCAGTAGCACAAGTAAGGTTACCAAACAAGCGATGTCTTCATCAGGACTGGCTTTGACGTTGACCTCCCAGCTGATGGTAACATCTAATCCCGCAGGTTCAATTATTATGGTATCGCCAAATCCGAAATTCGTAACGGGTAAATTGTGTACAGAATCAGCTAAGGTTACTAGACCAGAAAACCTGACAGACGCTCTACTTTGCCTAATACAACCTGAACTAAAATTATTTAATATCGATAAGAAGTCAAAGGATTTGCCTGCCATATCTAGCCACCAAAACTAACTAACTCGTTTATTTTATTTGTTACTTTGGCTGCATCTTGTTAGTGTTTGAAACAATGAAGTTATCGAAAGAAAACTGCCTCCCATATATTTTTTTTGCCACTGAACGTCATACGAAAAAATTCAAAAATTTCGGGATTAATCCTGGGTTCCTTCGACTGAGATTAACTAATCCCGAAATCGTTTAATACTTTATTCTCCACTTTTAATTTGTCACCTTTAATTTCCAACAGGTTAAAACTCGTTAAGAAAACCACCTCATTAGATTAATAACTAGTGGCTAATTTTCCCCAAACCGTGTCCTAGTTCAACTTGTGGTTGAGGAAGATTAAGGTTTAATGGCATGTCGACAGCTTGGTCATAAGTGCCAACATCAGTTACAGCGCAGTGGTCCAGGATGCCACTGCGCAACACATTAGAGCCATGTTACCCAAACCCCAAATCTAGATGGTTTGCTACTCCTGTAAACAATCAGTGACAAACTAAAACTTGACCCTTTCCCCTTCCTAAAATTGGGGTGACAAACAGACAAAGATGGCAGCCTTTATTCTTGACAAATTCACTTCTATAGACATTTAAGATACATTTTAATGTTAAATATTTTAAATTTCATGGTTTTTTGTTACTTATCAGTTTCCTATAAGTAGGAACATTCCAGTACGGAATGCAGTCGAACGTGGTGTGGCGTTCATTCGAACTCCTTTACAATTACATGAGTCGAAAAATAAAATAAAAATTTCGTTGAGCCTAATGTGTCGTTGTAACACTACCTTTATGCGTGGCTAATCGACTATTATTGTTTCAAAAATTGCACGAATATACGTGTTAGAAACCTCAGTGCTACTCATAGTAGCTTTTCTTAGAAAATGGCAACCTTCAATACAGAACGGTTCTGTCATGACAGGTGCAACTTGCCAGAGCTTCACCTAGGATTAAGAAATAAATAATACCTGTTCACTATGCCTTGTAGTGACCGAAGCGTAATTTTAAGTCGTGTTGTTAGGCGGATCTTCATCATTTCATTTCATTAGTATTTTTTTTATTCATTTAAATATGTATGAACCAGTAAAAGTTCTCTACTGAAGAGATGCAGCTAAGAGAGTTAAGTTTACGAAGAGCAGCTTGCATTGATTATATGAACGCGGTTTTTTTTCATTTAAGTTTAATAATAAAACCTCGTCGAACGTACAAAATTTACACTTCTCAAACATTTTATAGTTAATACAATTTGTAAGAAATTGTAATCGATTAAGACTGTAATCGATTAAGAAATTATTGTACGTTATGAAAAAAAATCTGTATTTTTAAAATGGAAGCCGTTTGTTTCTCCCATTTTCACACCATAAATACACAGATTGTCAAAATGGGACGATCTTAATGACATTTTAGCCTGCATTTAAAATTTCACATTGCTACATACTGAATTCACGAAAGTAAGGCGCTTCGTAACTAGTTACATTTCGGATTAAAAATTATTTTTGGATCAAGTGGAGATTGGTAGGTCCGATATGTAGAATACTATGAAGCATAAATTACATAGTAATGCTAACTTAAAGTAACAATTTTACAACAATGTGTAAAGTCCTGTAAGTATATTTACCTGCAGACATTGGAGAAAAGATGTGGAACCCCACTAACGCCCCTCCAGCACTTTCGCCAAAAAGAGTTACTTTTTTTGGATCGCCTCCAAATACCTCAATGTGGTCCTGGATCCATTTTAAGGCTAGGTTTTGATCCAACATAGCATAGTTTCCAGGTGCAGCAGCATCGTTAGTGCTAAGAAAACCTATTCGAAGTCAAAGATAAAATAAAGTTGATGTTTATATTTTTTAATGGTTGAACGTGTCTCCAAGAGTAAAAATTTTTTTGTTGTACTTTAAAAAAAAAACTCGTAAGTATACAAAATACAGGGTGAACAGTCTTATTTTATACGAATATTTTGGAAAGCACTGAGAATAAGTCATAATAGGCATAACTCTGAACTATGCATGCGTTCAAGAATAGGGGTGTAAATAGGGAAGATAGAGAATCAAAAATAAAAATAACTCGAATTCTGTGGACATTCATTGGATTTACAAGTGAAAATAATATAAAAACACCGGTAAAAACTGAATTTCAGTAGACTGGATAATACGCAAGCTAGTAGTCCTACACGTGTCTGCCTTCATTTTTTCTGGTTACTCTTATTGCTTGTAAATCCTATGTTAAACTGAGAAAAATCACTTTTTTATGAGAAAAATCACTGAGTGCTTGCGTTAATTCTACTTCTGGAATGCACGAGCGATCGAGAAAAAATTACTGATACTTAAACAAGACTCGATGATGTTTGGTATGAGATACTCACATCTCCTTTTGCTGTCGGTTTTTAACATTTTAAGTCATCGTGATGTTTATTACGATTTTAATAGGGCATTTACAATCCAAGCATTACAAATCCTACAACATTTTAACAAAGCTTAAAACATTTGCAATTTTAAAGAGGAAAAAGTTAATAGTAATGAACATCAGTAATTTGAAACAGCAATTGAACTAATAGAATGAAACAATGCTTAAAGTAAAGCTGAACCCTCCCATCTTAAATTCCAGTATCGTTAATAAAGACAATTAAAACACATGTCAGAGATACGAAAACCAATGAGGCTTTATAGTTGTGTAGTGGTTATAGCATGGATTTTGCAACAATGGGCCGGTATAAGCGATTTAATGCACACTTTTGGTAGAGTGACGTCCGAGGAGGTGTAGAATATCCTCGGGTGCTTCGCCTCCTTGCACGATTCAACACCTCCACGGACGTCGCTCTACCAAAGGTGTGCATTAAAGCGCTTATACCGGCCCATTGTTGCAAAATCCATACTATAACCACTACTTATTACCCTACTTTCGTCCCGACCGTTGTTAAAACGATGCTGCATAAAACCCGTATTCGCACATTTGCAACAATGCTCAACAATGGTTGCATATATTATTCTGCACACTTATTTTGCATACTTATTTTGCACATTTTAGAATTCTTACAAGTTGACCATCTTTGTAAAGCAATATGCTAATTTGGATCAAGTTCAGATTAGGAGGGGTCGGACCACTCCAGAATATACTGCAGAGGCCTCAGGAACACTACACCGGGCGAAGGGGGTATTGGGAGGCAGAATGATATAGGGAAGCCTCGGCGTAAGAAATCGGCGTACTATCAAATTTCTGCAACTTGGAGATAAAATTTAAAACACGTGACGCCGGTCGGGGAAGGGGAGGGGGTGTCGGCACCACGGAAGCTAACGTTTTTCCATGATAAGTTCGTGAATTTGAAAAATTTTCCTGCAACTGAGCGATTCAATTTTTACACCAATTCATTTTGTAATTTTAGAAAAAAAACTGAAACAAGGGTTTCCAGCAGTGTGGGAGGATCAAGAAAGCTAGCGTAGTTTTAACGAAATGTGTGTGAATTTAAAACGTTTTCCTGAAAATTAAAATGCAAGTTTAGTACAAATTCATGTGAAATTGTTCAATAAAGTTTATTTTTTTTTAACAAGGGCCTCCTTAGTGGGGGCCTCCCCAGGGTTTCCCGGGTACTCGGACGGTCTAATCCGACACTGGTCTGGATCACTATTTTCAATTTTCCGCAGTGATACATTCTAAACCTCCAACATTGCTTTCTTTAACAACTGCAACAGTTCTATCGCCGGCATTATTGGTGGATTCCGAAGAGCTTCATCAGCGAACAAGGGAAATAAGATTTTGCCCCCCACACTCTACAACCAAACTTTAGTATCAATATCCCACGTGGGATGACCATTCAAAACGTATTGTTAAAGCAACACTGCTCAGGGTAACGGACTGTTGCTTCATTTCCAATGTCCCCTTCGACGAACAATTGAAATTGTAACAATCCCACGCTTGAGACGTCATATCAAAGCATACTGTTAAAACATTGTTGTTCGATTGTTGTTAGGGCTTTCGGATAACAAGGAACTGAGAACTTCTCCTTTCTTCCGACAACGGTATTTCTGTTCGGCGCTGCTGCTACGCGAAATGAAGGTAGGGTAATAATGCGTAGTAATGTGTCTAAATCTTCATTATAGCAGACGAAGTCTTCGTACGTGCGGTCAACACATCCATGTCTCGTTCGCGTGACATCACACTTCATCACCCGTTGGCGCATGCGCCCAACAAGCTCAGGCAAGATCGCACTCGGCTCTCATTCCTCACCACTAGTAACTGCTAGCGAAGAACAGCAACCCAGATTCTTTTCAAATAAAGCACATGCCCCCTAAACTGCTTCTCCCTCCCCACGAGCAACAAGTGGATACGGTCCAATGTCTTATCTGCCTGCATTTCGCGTTGAGTAGATTACCGTCTAGCTGAATAAACTTCCATGAGTCTTTGTAGGGTTAACAGTCACGATAGCGTAAGTTCTTTATACTTAAATAAGTCACGCAGAGATTGTGTTTTGGTTCGCACTGCTATGGTCAGAGCGGTCCGGTCTCGCAGCTACCATGTTAGAATCACATTCCGGAGCGCACTCGCTAGTATGACGTAGGGTGATGAAGTGTGACGTCAGTACCATGCGACGAAATTGGGTTCTTTGTCTTGTGCCGTAGAAACATCAAACTTAGATTCTAAATTAACTATCGCGTAATTAATACAAATGATGGTAACTTCGCGCAACTTGCATCTTGTTTTTTTCGTACGTAACTGACAATAGTGAAATTTAAGCGAGTTCAGTAGACTTCTCGACAAAAACCAAGAAACATTAAACCAAATTAACGGAAACCTACTAAAGGTTAGGGCAGTAATTCTAACTGTAAACATTGCTGCGATGAATCTAATCATGCGATGAACTGTCTGTGTGATGTATTTGTACACACTGTACTGGCGATGACTTGTCTATGATGAATTGAGCGTGTGATGAATTGGTGAAGATGTTATATCGTGGAACCTTTCCTAAACTGTTGTTTTTGTGTTGCCATGTACATGTGCTACCCATTTCCTCTGGATACTCCAGATTGTGTCTGTGTAGGCTAACAGTTAGACAAACGTTTTCGGCAAAAAAAACCGTCGTCTAACTGATACAAAGGAACAATCTGGAGCAACAAAAGGAAATACGTGCCACATGTACATGCCAACACAGGGCAACAGTGTCGGAACGGTTCCATGACATTATATCACCAACAACTCATCACACAGACAGTTTATCGTATACAATCCATCGTCGGTAATCGTGTGTACAAGGATATCGCATGGACAAGTTATTGCATGCTCACATTCATAGCGTCTCATTTCATCTGCGGGAGAAACTCGAAGATAACAATGTGACAGCCTTACCGTGGTGTTGGCGAAAACCACGTCTAACGTTTTTGGTGTTTACATAAGCTGAATTCTTGATTTTTGTCCTTCAGCATGTTGCCCTCAGTTTTGTACCAAAAAATCTGAGAATATTTTTAGCTATTTATCTCCAGTCGACTTTTTCATTCCTGTCACCCCTGTAGTTAATCCCCTGCCATACTTTAACTAAATATTTTCTTTTCTGCTTTAGTTCTGTACATAACGTTCAAGCTGCAACGTGACCATGTGAGAGTGATTTTCGTAGCCTGTTATATCCTGGTGGTTGTGTGAGTACAATGCAGAAAATTACTTATCATAGTAAATTCTTATTCTTGGTCGAATCCGAAATGCAGCTTTGGCAAACAAGTGGAATAGGAAATTGTCCACTATCATTTATTAGACAACAACAAGCCCATTTGGCTTTACGTCCTGTGTAAAGACAACAACGCAGTGGCGTAGCTACAGGGTGGCAAGGGTAGCCACCGGTCACCAGCCTCAGGGGGCCCCCAAAAAGAAAGAAAAAAAATAGATTTAAAAAAGGCTCTTTTGTAGTTCACTAGTTATTTAATATGATATAAACTGCGTATTTTAAATGAATTTTGAGCAACCCCGCCATCCATCCCCTATCATTAAAAAAAATTAGAAAAACTAAGGACTTAGAAATTTTCAGCCGTGCTTTTTTTTATTGGCTATACTGTATTTAAGGAGCAGGGCCCCCAAGGGCTACTTTGCCACCGGTATTGTTTAACCATTATTGTTTAATTTAGAATTTCTCCTTCGGCAAGGAAGGGAAATGAGGAAATAGTTCTTCACCCAACAACGATCTTCTTGTTGTAGTGCCTTAAATAACAAAAACTGATGTATTTATGCTGGTAAGAAAGGTTGTGTCTTGTTAAAACGATGGGTACTCTTTTGGAAGGAAGCCACTTCATTGGTGAAACTGTACGCCATCATGAAATAGACGGTTGTAAGAACGGAAATTGATTGAAGAGGGGTGCAAGTTAATAAGTTATGCAAGTGCCACTCATCCTACATTCCCTCTTGCCTGTGAAATGTCTTGTTTGCAAGTAATATCAAAACCGACTTGTACACAAATATCGCTGGCTATCTAACCATTCAGTGGTAATTTTTAGTAATTAAAAGAAAAATAAGCAAACATACCCAGAGCTCCAAGTCTGTAATTCATAGCCACCAGAATAATATTTGGGTCATCCATAATCCTTCCGGGCCCATATTCCGCAGCTTCGCCTACAGTCATTGCTCCACCATGTATCCATGCTAACACGGACTTCTTATTAAAATTTCCGTTTTTATAGGCTGCACTACTTGGGATCTAAAGAAGATATACAGAATAGGTCACAGAGGTTACACGGTTTACGTGAAAGAGTTGCAAGTATTAATGACAAACCAATGATGAACAAGCCGCCGATCATAGAATTAATGACCTAAACAAATTCCGTCAAGATCATTTATTTACACCGTTTAATAATAATAATGACTTTATTCGTAAAAAAAACCGAACGGTCCAGAGATGGGCTTGACAGCCACTGACATCTGGCCTAAAGTAAGGTTGCACGAGAACAAAAAAAGTAACATACGCTTTGCATAAAAAAATAAAATGCGGTATTTACAGTAAAAATAAAATGACGCTATGAAAAATTGACGGGTCTAAAGCTATCCCAGTCGTAGAGTTTTACGTGATAGATTAGGCCACTTTTCAGGAAAATGCAGTGCGAAAAGAATTTTTTATAAAAATTTGGCATCAAGTGTTTTTAAGGTATTTCTACCCCGCTGAGTTTGAAAATGCATGTTGCCAGCTCGAAAAATGGACCGGACATCCGTATTCACCACGGCAGTCAAGATGGCGGCCTATTTTAAAAGCTTGCTGTTGTCGCGGAATATAGTGCTTAAAATTTTTGTAGTTGATGTTTTTAATGTATTTTTACCCCAGTGAGTTCGAAATGAATGTTGCCAGCTCGATAAATTAACCAGAAGTTCGTTACTGTAGATGGCGGCGAAGATGGCTGCTTTTATTTAAAGCTTGCTGGTATCAAGAAATATTCTGCTAGAAATTTGAGTAGTTGCGAGCCCTCTAATAGCCCAAAATGTACACGCTTAGGATTTTCTAAAAGGTGGGGATCTATCCTTTCCATCTGCCCTGCTCGAGACTGTTTAACTTAGGTAGGGTACATCCTACGCTCAATTAAAGATGAGGAGATAACGGCGTAGCAGTGAAAGCGTATATTGATTTCAGCACTCAAAGTGCTGTTTTGAGCCCTCTAATAGTCCGAAATGCACATGTTTAGGCTTTTCTGAAAGGTTCGGAATTTTTCTTTCCATAAATTCTAACCGAAATTGTTTCACTTAGATAGGGATCGTGCTACGCTCATTTAAAGTTGAGAAGATAATGGTATAGCGGGGAAAGCGTATGTTGATTTTCGAATTCAAAGTGCTCTTGAGAGCCCTATAATAACCTGAACTGAACATGCTTAGGATATTCTGAAAGGTAGAGATCTATTCTTTCCATTATTCTTAACCTAAATGGTTTATCTTTAATAAGGAAAGTCCTAGGCCTATTTTAAAGTGCTAATTCGTGTAGCAGCTAGTTTCAACTTCAAAGTGCTATTGTAATGCTCATAGTTGTTTTGTATCTGAGATAAACAATTTCGATTAAGATTGATGGAAAGAATAATCCCCACCTTTCAGAAAAGCCTATGCATGTCCATTTCGAGGTATTAGAGCGCTCACAACAGCACTTTGAATTCAAAAATCAAGATTCACTTTTGTCGCTATGCCATTATCTCCTCAACTTTAAATGAGCGTAGGACGG
Organism: Lithobius niger; assembly: GCA_023313725.1. Taxonomy (NCBI): domain Eukaryota; kingdom Metazoa; phylum Arthropoda; class Chilopoda; order Lithobiomorpha; family Lithobiidae; genus Lithobius; species Lithobius niger. The sequence continues at coordinate 13,187 of JAHWFP010014887.1, read as the reverse complement.
CCGGCCCCTATCAAAGTTAAACAGTTGCGGTTAGGTTTGACGGAAAGAACATATCCCAACCTTTCAGAAAAGTCTAAGCATGTTCATTTCACGTTATTAGAAGGCTCGCAACATCAATTTGAATTCAAAAATCAATATAAGCTTTCGCCGCTACGCCATTATCTCCTCATGGTTAAATGAGCGTATTAGGACGGTCGTTATCTAAGTTAAACTTTTTGAGTAGGATTGATGAAAAGAATATATCCCCGCCTTTCAGAAAATTCTAGGCATGTCCATTTCGGGCTATAGAGGGTTCGGAACTATTCAAATTTCTAGCACAATACTTCTTGATAATTAAGAAAAGCTCCCATCTTGGCAGTCATCTTGAATTCGAACTTCCGGTTAATTTTTTAAGCTGGCAACATTCATTTCGAACTCACAGGGTCAAAAAACCTTAAAATCATCAACTATTTGCAGTATATTCCTCAAAAACAGCAAGCTTTTAAAATAGGCCGCAGTCTTGGCCGCCATCATGCATTATGGACTTCCGGTCCACTTTTCGAGCTGGCAACATTCATTTCGAACTCACCGGGGTGAAATCAGGTTGAAAGCATCAACTACACAAATTTCTAGCAGCATATTCCGTGAAAACAGCAACTTTCAAAATTGGCCACCTTCTTGGTCGCCATCTTGAATTACGGACTTCTGGTCCATTTTTCGAGCTGGCACCTGGCATTTTTGAACTCAGTGGGGTCGAAGTACTTTGTTATACGAAATGCTTTTCGCTTGTTAGAAAATTTTTTTTTGCCAAAAGTGGCCTATAGTCTATGACATAAAATGTTATCATAAAAAGAAACACGGACGCGCCATAACCAGGTGTAGCATCTCAGAGTAATTAAAGTCCATGGTGCAGTGCAGAATTTGGTGTGTCATGACCAGATCGGCCCTCAAGCGTCTTAATTCTATTAAATCTAAACCGATCTTTGCTGTCTTTTTTTGTAAGTTTGATTTTGCATTCCAACCAAACTTTTTGTGAAGTGTCTCTGTACTTTCTCTATCAAGTCGATGTCATCTAATAAGTCCCCCCCCCCCCCCCCCCCACCAAACAGGACTTGCATATTCCAAAACTGGGCGAACATAAATCCTATAAGCAGAGATAGTAACTGAAGTATTTTTAGAAGTAAAACAGCATTTGATCATAGCTGCTTTAGAGCGAGCTAACCGAGAAACAAATTACAATGTGTACTGAATTTAAGATCTGATGTGAACCACACTCCTAAGTCTTGTGTCTGCGTAACTTGTGGGTAAGGATGTTCCACTTAAAATGAATGGCAAATGTTTGTTTGTTCTACCAATATGGAAAGAGCTACATTAGTTGCAGAAATCGGTAGGTGCCAATCGGCAGACCAGGTAAAAACGAGGATAATGTTTAGGAAAGTCTACTGTAGTCTGAAGGATCAGTGGAGGGACCAGGTAATTTTACGTCATCAGCAAACATTTTTAGGATGGTAGAACTATCACTACAAGTTAAATCATTTACGTACAACAAAAATAGCAGGGGTCTTAAAATAGACCCTTGTGGGACTCCGCTAGTAACTGGCACTTCACCCAGTTATCATTTAAAAACAGTGACGTATATTAAAATACTTAACTGACAAGTTGCTTCTTTGCTTCACACGCTGCAGGTATGATTTTCTAAATAAAAATAATGTAACAGATTTTCATTTTCGGGGGTAATATTTACTGATTTCGTACAAATTATTAATCTACACCAAAGATCGGTTTCCGTCAGAAGTTATGAAAATGATGACCTTGAAGTAGGCCATAACGGTCAGTATGTGCTTCATCCTATATGTTACTTAGATGACCCTAATTATGTTGTTCATCCTATAGTTTCATTAGATTTCCCTCATCATGTTATTCATATAAATTCATTTAATTTTCTTGGTTTTGTCTTTGATGCTACGAACTTGTTTTACAGTAGTTTTGTATCTGAAGTGGCGCTGGGACCTGAACCACTCTTCTCTTAATCATTTCGGTTGTTAGAATAAATTAGAATAAATAAAAGATCAAGGTATATTCCTAGTACATCATAATGCGAGTTAAGTATAAGAAAACTAATGTTATGAAATCAGTTAAGTCCTTGGCTGCTTTGAATTTCGGTAAACGTTAATGATTTGACAGAATAAATATAATAAAAAAACACAAGAAAAAGGTAAAGGAAAGAAACTCGAAGGGAGAAAACGCAGCTGAAAAAGTCACGAAAAAGGAGCCGCGGAAAAATAATCATTAAGAAACTAACTCTGTTGAGAAACTCGTACCTTGCCTCGTAAAATTCGAGCCAGCTTACCTAACCAATAATAACAGTAACAACATCAGAAAGCCAAAAAAAAGAAAACTGCCTTTGTTTGGTATTCGGCTTTCTTCATTTTGGGTTTTTTCCCTCCTATTTTCTTCCTTACCTTTTTAACCCTTTAGCTTTTTTCTGCAGCATTCTGTTTCTGCTTTTGGCGGTTCCCCCCCCCCCCCCGAGGCATTTCACTCGCACAGGAATTATACCCCGTAGATGATACCACAGCACAAATGCAATGCATGAAGAATGTCCTATTACCTGAGGTGTGTAGACATTAAGAATAAGACAGTCTTCTTCCCCCTTTGTCGTGTCCTTAGTTACAGGCTGAACACAAGCGATTTCACCTGTAGTTGCATTGAGTGGAGTTCCTCGCCATGCTACTTTGGGAACAGGGGGCTAAATAGGGAAGATAAATAAAAATAAATAAAACTTAACTCTCAGACAATTTAATTTTTTGTTGCATCGAGTAAAGTGCCTTTCAGCGGCTTTGGTAGATGGGGGCTAAATAAGGAAAATAAATCGATAATAAATGATTGATTATCAGATCATTACACTTTTTGTTCCATATAGCAGAGTTAATTACCATTCAATATTAGGAACTGAGGGCTAAAGTCATTGTTAAATCATTGTTCTTGCCATGATTAAGTGTTGTTTTGTGTCAGTTGTGATGTTTGGACAATTATTTGGACCCTTTCGAAGTTTAAACAGTTTGTTCAACGAGGCTTCATGAAAGCCCTATATATTGGGTTTGTACTAACTGCCATAATGCAAACGCATTGAACCTAAGTTCTGGAATCGCTAGAGCTCCATAAGCAAAACACTCACTTTGCCTTAATTGTTAAGATCCTATATGGCTACCTTAATTTTGACTTTTCCTTTTTCGAACTTTGACTTGGTAACTGCAGGGCTAGTAGCCATCGTCTTAAACTGATTCTCCTCGTATCGGAGCTAAACAGTTGGTCTTTATTTCATTGTTGAGCTCTTTTTTTTCTGAGAAGAGCTCTTTACTTAGGAGATGATTGTGGCCAACTCTATATCTGTTTTATTGTGACGATAAAGATTGCCATTTACCACCCTTCTTTCGATACTGAGTTTTAGGCTTTTGTACAGCCGTACCGGCTGAGAAGACTATTGCAACGACTTTGCCCGTCCGTCGCTTTTTTCAACTTCGCAACGGTACCAGATATTGACGACCATTGTTTACAAAATTAGATTCAGTGTGAGAAGTTAGTTAAATAACATGGCAACTTAAAAAAACGTGGCAAATTAAAACATCGTTACTTCCTCATAGCTAAATGAGGACTAAATTGATCGTCGAATTAAAATCCTAAATTAAAATCCTCAATAAAAACAAATGGATTTTAGCTTCGTTTAAAGACTCGTTGCATTGTTGCATGAATGAACAGGCTTACCGTCGAACCCAATTCTCCGTTAGGCCTATCTTCTACTTACGAAATTAAAACTGCATTTTTAAAATTAGGCCTAAAAAATTAAAATTAGGCCCAAAATCATGTTACCATGCCAACGTCAAGTTGCTACGAGTCGCTGTTGGCTTCATTAACAGCATCTCTCTCGTCACTTCCCGACTACCATTGATCTATATAGGCTACGTTGCACGTTACGTTGTAACACTGTAACTGTGTGCCTGAAGGCGCACCGTGTTGCAAAAAAATGAATAGCCTTACTATACAATCCATATCTCCGTTAGCTGCTACTTACGAAATTAAAACTACTGGTTAAAATTAGGCCTAAAACTTGACAATTACGCCTAAAATGTAAAACAGGCCTAAAAGCTAAAACATTTTTAATCGGCAATTGTGATGGCTACTGCTTTTACATTAGTATAATAGAGATAGCTGTTGTAGTGCATGATAGAGGTGTGCGTCTCAACATTGGCAGTAGAGGAACTTTACAGAAGACCGGTGCGACTAGGCAGTCGCTGTAGCCACTTGTTTTTTTAGCGTTGACTGTTACTATTACCGATCTTAATGGTGATCTTATCAATCATTCCACCGACTTCAACTCATTTATTTAATTCTTAACTGCAGGCACCCCACTGTCAAACTTAACATACTATCGAGGACAAAGATATATTTCGTCTAGTTTTGAATACTCTATAACCACGGGTATTACTTTTACTTATTTTAAGCGACCAAGGGCTCTGTGCGTACCTGCTTTATTTCACATTGTAACCATTTGTATTATTATTAATCGACAAGGAACCACTGATGATGTGCTTCTACTGTTATCTACCCCTTTCTGCTGACCTTTTATTTTTTTTTTACATAAACAGGACGGAGAGCCTTGTACTTTTTGTTTGCATCCTTTCTGCTTCTCCACCCTTTTTTAAGCTTGTAGGGACAGATTTAGCAGGACACTGGTTGCTCGTCAGGGTCACTGGTTTCTTCATGTACGGCATGAGATGATACTTTACCCCAATAGAACTTGCCTGCCAGACCTTTCTCTCAGTTTGGCTTTTGGTACAGTAGAATAATGAGTTGACCCAAACATTTAGTATGAAAAGCAAATTCCAACGAGAATTTCCGTTTTAGATACTTGCTCTCTTGATCGTGTACTAAGTTCGTCCAATCGCAACCGACTTAAAGTGGTAACACTTCAGTAGATTTCGAAAGCTACTGTGGTGTTATCATATGTAATATCCCGAGTGCAAGGGTAGTTATCGATAATTTTTGAGAGCACGAAAGATTTTGATCCTATTAAACTCGTGAGTGCTTGTGTTGGTTAATTATTAAGAGCTTATGGCTAACTCAAGCACGAACGAGTTTAAGGGAGCAAAAACTTGAGTACTCCAAAAAAATCGATAACTACTCGCAGCAGGAGGGGTATTTAATCAGAGCATCTCGCGAGAATTACTTTGTCAGTTTATTAATAAATCAATTACCAACATTTATGGGTCTACGTAAGAATTTCTGAATTTTTCATTAATGTTGTTGTACTTTTATTAATTTGTTAGAAAGTCTATTAGTTGTGGATTACGTGAAATAACCTCTCCGTCACTTACACAGTTTCAGTTTCGTTATTTAATACGCTTCAGTATGCAGACGTTAGCAGGTTACTTCTCTGTAGAAACGAGCAGAGAATGCCACTGAAAATCTTTAATTTACACTTTAGTAAACTTATCCTAAATGTTTACGCAGCAGTTAAATTAGCTGTACGTTTTTACATCCATATTCGTTATTTATTATTATGTATTTATCTAATCACAAATCTGTTTGCTGCTGCACTCTCGGAAACCTGCCATCTAAGCAGCGCCCAGTCTAGTCAGTCTGTTGCTCGCTGTCTGGGTTGCTACGGAAACGAATACGGCCTCGCTATTAAAAACGCTTAAAATAAGTTCGAGTAACAATGTCTGGAGTGAAGATGCATTGCGGACGTGTAAGTACAGTGTATAGCGCCTGTGATGCATATTTATTATCTTGTAATGCGTTACGTACAGCTGCAATAAACGAATCGAGCCTAACGACCAATTCTATCGCCATGTTAAAAAAATTCTTCTCTATGAGGGTCTCATTAGTTAGCACCAGTCAGAAGCAGAAGTCTTTGTACCAATCGACGCCCCATCGAAAACAAAACAAATGCAACCCAGCCTAAAAACTGTTTCACATACTTAATCTAGCTTCTCATTCTTTACTAAGCCATTAATTAAGCCTTTTAGCATGTTTAAGTGTGCGATTCCGGTTGTATGTAGTGCCAACTAGTTGATTATCGAGTTTGCACTAGTGCAGCTTACCGATAAGCACCGTCTTGCTATATCCTTCACAGTGCTAATCAGAATAAGCGGGCTGTGATTGGCTGATTCGTCAAAAATATGCTTTTCCCATTGGCTAACAAAAACCGAGGGAGATACTCGCTATAAGTCGATGCTCATTGGCTAAAATTACTACTAAATCAGTAAAGAAATATCCTGTAGCTTTTATTCGTCGACGCACTGTAATGCAAAACATGACCAGCACTATCTAAAATTGATACGCTTCCGGGCGTCACTAGTTTCAAACGTTACAGTGTCGACATCCTACGATACGTCTATTGCATTCATTTCAAATAAAAGTATATATTTTCCTACCAATCCGGAAGGCCTTCGAAATACGCACTTTTATACGATCATTTGCGTAACCTAGGAACGCCTGCAGTCACACGTAGAAGGCGATGGCAAAGCCACCGATTGAAGCGCTGCTGCGTCGTTAGGCCTAACGTTACCAGCAACAAATTCAGTGTACCGTTTGAATTTATTATGCTCCACTGTAGTACGTATTTGGTTTTTTTTTTTACTTACACTTTCAATTTTATAAAAAGTCAAAATATGTACTACATTTACTAATTTATTATTGCGGAATTGTTTAAAGAAAACATTTTTGGAGATGTGTGCCATTGAACATTCTTCAGCGGCGGCGAATATCAATTTTATTCCTGGTGGCCATTGTGCAAATCGGTGCATCGATATTTGGAGGAGAGCAGCGACTTATATAATTTTTTTTTCTGCATACGTAATTTAGAATGCTGAATAATAAAAAATGACGAGAAATTCAACTAAATACTCCGCAAGCTATTGGAAATTATCATATTTTTTTCCAAGACTCGTATTTTGGCCCATTAAACTCACTCGTGCAATCTATTGGCAGATAATTTCTCTCGTGCTTCGCACTCGTGAAAGTAATGTCTTCCTAAATTATACTGGTGAGTCTATAGGGGCCAAAACACTCGGGTTGAAAAAATTATCGATAATTTCCTTAGCTCTTGGGATATTACGTATGAAAATGAACTTAGAATGACTATGAGACATCACTGTTAAAATGCATCTAACTGCAGCGTTCAGGAACCGTCTGCAAACGGTCGCTATACGGTTACTGCTTACGGTTATATTTAACACAATTTAGCGCCATCTTTGAAAAATGTCATCAAAACATGTGTATTTTGCTGTGTTAAGTGTCGTTAAGTGTCGTTTTGCATGTTTCTTAGACATCGTCATATTTTAAAGTAAATTGTGCTAATGTGCTTTAGAGGTACAATCTTATTTCTCAATTTGAATATACTGTCATACCAAGTAAATAACGAATAAATGAGCAATAACCACGGTTAAATGATAAAAACCATGAGCGATGTGAACACTGCTTTCACATTTAAAATGAATGTTGCATCGATGGCCTTTCTTATAACAGTTGCAGTTTGAACATACTCTTTCCTTTATATACATTCCTTTAGAATATCATCTGGAGCCGGATGTTGGTCTGTTATAAATCGAATTACCGCAACCTCTACAATCTTAAAATTAAGTTCATCCAAATGTAAAGTGGTATTGATGTTTTTCCATGTGCTTGTTTACAATAAACTCTCAGTGAGTGAAACACTTTGCCCGTGATATGGGAGGAACTTTCTACAATGGGACATATTTTCTTGAAAACATAAACTGGCTACGTAGTTCATTAATCGATTGAACTGCAGTACTTCATTCTGGATATTTTTCATTGTTACTACAACAGTAAAAAGCAATAAGGAACTGCTGTCCCACATTGGCAACTTCAGCTATTGAAACAGAATTTTTTCTAAAATGTCCATTTTATTGCGCAATTCAGGATTTGATTGTAGCACTGTAAAGGGTTTCAACTTTACCAGCCCGTACATTGATGATGTGGTGCCACATTCCCCAACAAAATGCTTTCAGACCATCACAGCATTGCTATCATTGGCTATGTTAAGAATACTTGACTTGGGTTTGTATTAACTTGTTAAGAGTACTTGACTATAGTGATGTATCAACATTATAAGTACCCAAAACAGAAACGACGAAGAATTCAACCGAACATGAAAGCAGACGTAGTACTTCAAAAAACCACGTCATTTCCAGCTAATAACACAGCGTTCTTGTCAAATAGGATCAATAAACAACAATTCATTGAACAGCTATGGTTTCTTAGTTAGGCAGGTTGGTGGTGAAAGAAATAAAGGAGCTTTTAATTGTACAAGAAGCAGTCAGTTATGCAGCAGTCGGAGAAAATACTCTGTCCTTATATCCTTATAATGTTGATATGCCACTATAAGAAGCACATGGAAACTAAGTCAAGTACTCTTTAACATAGCGAAAGGCTGTCGGTGATGATATGTCAGCATGTTTGTTATATGTACAGTATTGGACAATGAAATTTAGACAGTTCAGAAGGGGCAGCTACAAGTCTATATCGATTAATCATGCCTGGTTATGGGAAATGCTTACATATTACGAAGTTATCAAATGCAATAAACTAATGGTAATAACAGCAAAATAAATGCAATATTATATCTCCTATTGCAACTGAAAAAAATAAAATTTGTTGAACAGAGAATGAAGTCGGTCAATCACATAAACTGCAAATCTCTATTTGTGGAATCTGGATAGGCCAAGAAAATGTGGTGGTTTGTTCTCAGTCTCAGAAAAAAAAGTATCGTTATGCGTGACAAAATCTATCTTTAAAGTCTTAAATTAACTTTAAAAGTATTCCCTCATATAGTTACAACTATAAATAGAGCAATAGTTTTTAAATTGATTTTGTTAAGTCGATTTTACGGTTTTGTTTTAGAGAAATGCATTCAAAAAACGTTGAATTTAGGAATAAGAAGCCGTAGAAAGACAAGCCTAGGGGGAAAGAACCTGGAAAAAACAGCCAACGGACAAAAAAAAACGAAGAGAAAGATTGCCGCGGAAGAAAAGTCCAGGAAAAAAGCAATGGACAAACAGCCGAAGGAAAAAAAGCTGTGAAAAAAAAGACACTGGGGATAACCGTTGGAAAATAGTCGAAGTAAAACAATCCGAGGAAAAAACTGAAAGAAAAAGCAGAAGGAAAAAACCGTTTCCTAGTGACTTTCTTACCTAGCTTTGTTTACTATCTTTGTAATGCGTGGTGCAGTGGCAACCCGGACTACTGCACTGTGGCTGGGTTGGCGCTAATGACCTAGTTGTCGACGCGTCATTAAGCGTCAATTTCCCCCCCCCCCCCCCAACACCAATGAAAACACGTAACTTCTTTTCTTGCGTAAAGCGAATTTGATTTCCGTTTGGAGCGGGGAATGACCAAGGGCTCTCCACTCCCACCCCACTTCGGTGATCCGCCACTGGTTCAGCCAATAGTTAAAGGCAAAAGGAAAACTAAGCCCAACGTGTCCGGAATTTTCATTTGCAGCTTGCATTTTGTCGGTGTATATTAGTTATCAAAGTAACGTCATTAAAGCGAAAACCATCACCATTTTCTCACACCCACGAATGACTAAAGTGTATTTGGCAATGTTTAAACCGCACCAACCCTTGTCTTATCCAGACTAAATCATTAAAGCTCAGTCTGGGAATTGTCGCTTCCATAAACCATCTTTACCTACGTGCAAGAAATGGACTCGTTGTCAAGAGTGTCTAACAAACGGACCTAATGTCGTAATTATTTATCGTAACAGTGTATCATTCACTCAACATGCGACAAGAAATATGCATATTTTTCTTTTTTGAAAGCAATATCTTAAAACAATCGAACTTTTGCAGCCATTCACGCCCTGAAGGAAGTAATCCATAAAGGAGCGTAGCAGAGAAGCCAACATTTTTCTGTCTAAATTTCATTGCCCAATACTGGACATGCAGTAGGGGGATGTGACACATGCTGGGAAAGTTGAAACCCTTTAAAGTTAATTCCTGAATTGTCCAATAAAGTGGACGTTTTGGAAATGATTCTATTTGAATAGATGAAAATACCAATGTGGGAGAGCAATTTCTTATTGCTTTGTACTGCTGTATTAATAAGGGGAAATTGCCAGAAAAAAAGATAGATTGAAGTTCAATCGCCTGATGAACTATGGCTCTATTGTCTGTTTTCTAGAAATTATATCTTCAAGAAAAAATGTTCCACACACAACACCGTCAACACCGTTCACTGACAGTTCATGTGCAAATGAGAAGACCTCAAAATCACTTTACATTTCGAGGAATATGGTTTTAAAATTCTAGCGGTTTTGTAATTCCAATTTGGGCATCCATTTTGAAGTTTCACAAAACTTGAATAGGACCTTTCTTGATGAATAAGTTGTCTTGAATATTCTTGACCAGTTTGTGTTCAATCTGATGAGCGATTTAAACGTTACAATCCAATATTATTCCTGCCAAATTTCTTACGAATTGCTTCGGGACCCTATTTTTGGCTACTGTACTGAAATTTCGCAAAGATTCAATTAGTCTTAAGCCTCATAAATATTTGGAAGATATAACCCCAATATCATATTTTGGACGCCATTATGGTCCGCCATATTTGAGTTTCACAACAGGTATAAAATCAAGTACATATGTCATTCTGCAGTATTTCAAAGAGAAATAAAGTGCAAATTTCTATTATAATCACTGTGCACGTTTGCCTATAACAAACTCAAACCGTTATTAGATGCTATTTTGTAAATAAACAAAGCAAAAAGAAAATTCTAGAAATAATGAAATGCCTGTATAATGCTCAAACTAAACACACCCTCAAACACACTCACAGACTCGGCTCATTTCACATACAAATTGGGTTTACTTTCCCATGTTACCGAGAAATAAAAACAAGCATTGTTCCCGAAATATTACAAAAGAAACACCAAGAAAGAGTCTGCATGTTTCACACATTACAAACGCAAAAACCACAATACACATATAACCACACACACGAAACAGAATTAAAATGTAAACCCACAAACACTCACAGATAAATCCCCAAAACAATCCTGGCGTTGTGCAATTGGAGTTTAAATTACAGTCCTTTGGGTTAACTCTAACCGTTTTTGATTGTGTACTTTCACAGATGTAATGTCCTTGGGGATACGAGTTCTAATAAAATTTTTCTAAAAACGGCAGCTTTTTTGGCAGCTAACCGTACAATTGCTTTATTTATTCGTTGAACTTCTTAATTCATTAAAAATCTACAATAAAGTATATTTATGCATTAAATATTCTCTTCATATTATTTGGACTTACCTGGAAGCGTCTTTCGCCAATGGGCGGCTCTGCATATGGAATTCCTTTAAATGCGTAAAATAAACGTCCATTCTGACTTGTCAAAATAGTTCCCAACACTTCACCTCCATGATTGAGCTTCACAACGGGTTCTAAACCCGAAGTACAGCTCAGTAAAAGCACAAAACCAAGTAGACCTAACCAGTACGACTCCATTTCACTGTAACAGATAAAAGGGAAAAAAACATGTTCCTTTTAATAACCTTAGGGCAAAGAGTCCCAACAACAACAAGAATAACAACAGCAACAACAACAAGAAATGGCCATACTGCGGACGCCAAACGATACGGTTGTTGTCATTAAAATTTTTAATGCAGTGAAATAGTTCGGACACGAAGCCAAATACCGAACTTCGTTGGTCTATGTCAATTCTGGGCGAAACTAGGAGTTCAAAGTTTGACGTATAACATGGAAGGCTTACATAAGGACCGCTACCACGGTCCATGATTAAAAAAAAAAGAATAGACTTTTTTTGTAGACAATTCCACGCTCTACAATTTTGGTCTTAAGATTTTTCATGCCTGAGCAGCCGTTTCCGTGGTATATTGAAAAATCCAATTTCGGGCACCATGATTCCAAGATGGCGGCAATGGCTCCATACATTTATACACCGTTTATTGGCTGAATCGTTGTATCAATGAAAAAAATGAATAGAACCTTCTTTGTAGATAATTTTATGCTCTACATTTTTGGACTGAACATTTTTTTTTGCCGGAGCAACCGTTACCAAGATATATTTAAAAAAACTGATTTCGGACGCCATGTTTCCAATATGGCGGCGTTAGCTCAACACGGACAGCTGGGGACTCTTAGTATGTTGAACCTGAGACCATTACGAACATCTGTACCAAAAATAAGCTTATTATGAATTATTCCACGATTCCTCCTAAATTTAGTCTATTTGACTGGAATAAATTCCAATCCGTGTGTACTGTTAACAGTTGGAACTAATGACAAAGCCTTACTGTTTACCAATTGCAATACCTGTTGTTATGGTTAAACAATAACAATAAGGTATTGTTAAAAATTACAGTAAGGTATTGTAAAACAATAACATTAACGTACTGTAAAACAATAACAACAAGGTGTGGCAAAACAATTACAATACGTTCTATTGTTATTGTTTAACAGTAACCTTACCCTTAACATTAACCAACTTACTGTTAAACAGTAACAACAGTATGAGTATTTGGTTATTGTTTTTTTTCACCAGGGTTATCATTGCTATCTTGTAAAGTAGTCGGCAACAATAAGACCCCTGTAAGTGAAAAGAAAACAAAGAGGCATTGTTATGCCACCGATTTACTTTCTTCCTCTCCCAGAAAGAAATTTGCAAAAGCCGCCATGCTAAAAGCTTCAACTTTGTTCTACGAATGCCTATTTCTTTACTTCCCAGCAAAAAATTGTTTCATGCGAAAACAGTTGAGTGCACACATTTTTTAAACGGTGCATCCTGTGATTTGAGCAACTGGATTCGCTGATTAAGTGAGCGAAGCGACGAAAATCGGCGTTTGTTAGCCAGCGTGCACAAACATTGAATGAAGAAATTGAAATGAAGAATGACTAAATTCGGTGAAACACGGACACTACACATGAGCAACCATATTGTATCAGAGCCACAACCGATGCAAGGCCGGATTAACGGGGCTGCTTTGGGTGCTGAAGCACCGGGCCATTGACCAAAAAAGAGCCTCAAGGGTGCCGAAAAAAATGTTTCCTTTACTCCTTTTACAAAAAAAAAATGATTGTTCAAAAATGGAAACTTTTTTTTTGTGGGGCTGGGGGGAGGGGGGGGGGAGGGGGGCCACAATAAATCTTTAGCACCAGGCCTCTATGAGG
>JAHWFP010014885.1:0-15052 GCA_023313725.1 Lithobius niger | reverse complement strand
TGAAGCAAATGGTAATTTACCACGTAATTAGTGTAATTGCCTACTTCGTGTTCTATGTTATTAAATTTGATAAATGTTTAACATCATTTTAGCTTATTGTTCGCATGATTTTGAAACGAGACAGTCGGAGCAGTTGTCTTTCTTTCTTAGGTGATTAATGTGTGCAATATTGCGATTACACATAGCCTCTCTAGTGTTTGTCTAATCAAATTAAATAAATTCCTTTCTTTTGTTGATATTGCATTGGAAATGTAGGATTTATAAAATTGTAAAGTATAAAACTTAACTTTCTTTTTTACATTATGTTTCAGATTGCTGGAACACTAATTACGTACACCGTTATCCTGTATCAATTGAATTAATGAGACGTGTTACCAAAGAGATGCAATGAAAATATTCTAACATTCACAGGACACTGGACACCCATTGGACCCTAAATAACCACTGACAAGATAATTTGAAAGAGAACAAATTTGGAACTAGCACATGGACTCGACATATTCGTTCCTAAGAAATTCGATGTAAAGATTTAGAGCTTAAGTAAATTTTAATAAGATCATTTATTTCAGTTTTCTTTTGAAAGTCATGCTACAATATTATAGAAATGCAATGTAGTGGAAAATATAGACTCTTTCGTGTGTAACATTAATACTTCGGACAATATTCCTCCAAAATATCCACCTCGGTTGAAGAATAATTTTTGAACCAGAATTTCAATCATTCTGAAATACCTATGTGAATTCGGTCTCTATTGATATGTTTCGTTTAACGCAAATATTCCTATAAGTGTAAATATTCCTTGATTTTCCAATTAAATGTATGCTTAAAGGGTAAGGACGGCTGGAACTTTGCTGTATGCGTTAAGTAGTAGATATGCGTGAAGAAGAGCTAATTAACCAGGGATAATTTCAGGTTGCGAGAACCGGTAACTGATGCAAGAAAGCTTGCAGAGTGTGGGTAGGCACCTTTATGAGTGACGAGGAAATTGACTTCCATCGTTGTCTCAAAACTGAAATTGTACCTAGTTTAAATGGCTCTGGCTAACGTACATGCAGTCTAATGGAAAAGCTGGTTACGGTAAGCTGCTGCCGCTTAACCAGGGATTATATCAGTTTTGCCAGTGCCGGGCAACTCCATGCAGAGTGTGAGGAAGGGACGTCATGAGTGGTGTAATCCACGAGTAATCTTGCTTCCTCCTATGTGACAATGGACTTGCCCAGCTCTCTTAAAACTTAAATTATACCTGGTTAATTGACTCTGGCTAACATACATATATTTTAATACAAGTAAAGCTAACATATCAACTTATGAAAGCTGTTTTTCGTTAATTTACTTGTAATTAAGGAGGTGTCTAGAGAGTTTGTGGCAATTAATACTAAAATTTACAAAGAATTGACAGAATTTTCAGAACGGGAAGTTCCGGGAACAAACTCCCATCCACCACCAAGATTGCTTCCGAGGATGCACTTTCTTCTATATCCTCGTTTGCGAAATTCGTGTTAATTCAAGTATTTAAATAAGTTAATGTTAGAGGCACTTAGGCTTTACTTTCTTATCTTAGGTGTATTTCGAAGTATCAGTAGTTTAGTCTTCGTGTTGCTGAGAACAAAGAGTAGACGTTGTATGTAGTTGGCATGTCCGGGTTAGCTAGGCCTAACGTTATGAATTTTTTTTTTTCACCGTGTAGGTTCTTACAATTTTGCAAGTCGCGAATATGCGTATTAACTTTCGTTTTGTGTTGAGGTGTACGGATTTAATTTTTGTTGCATAGTAGGCAGGCTATAGATGAGACGCCAACCATTCTTTATATGCAGAAAGTTTTATTGGACTGTGTGACCAAGCCCCAACAGCGTTTCCACATTCCGCATCTCATGCCTCTTGTAACAATACAACGATGCAAGACACAACAATGAACGAGGGCTGTTCTCTGGATAGTTCTCAGCACTCGATTATTTTTTTAACGGAATCCGTGGTGCACGTCCCATAGCGTCAATTTAATTTACTTTCTAAACGGCTAGTTATTCTTCACTATAACAAATACTGAAAACGGGCAATGTCGGTAATATTTCAAGAATTAAAATTCATTACAATATGATACCCGTAGTGAAAACATAAAGTTGCTCCTGTAAAACTTTCTCTAAAATCTGTAGTTTCGACGGTACATCTTTGTTTGCTTGTGGAGATGGTTAGTTTTCATGTAAAATGTCTGACGCACCGACAAGGGCGCCTGCTGAACAGCAAACAACAAAAAAGGTGGGGGGGGGGGTTCTGAGGACCTTTTTTGGGGGACGTGCTTATTTTGTTGCCCTAATCGTTATTTTGGCCTAATCGGTTTAAACGTTTTGTATTTTGTTTTTGTAGATTTTCTTGATGATTTTGTCTACCAAACACGCAAGAAGACAAAGAAAACCGGCGAATGAGGGGGGGAGGGGGAGAGACTTCATCCCCAATAGCCATTATATTACGTACTCTTTCGAAATACCTCCATCAATCGACAAATCAAACAAATCCTAGAATAACAAATCGTAATAGAACACTATACGCAAAAACGTTTTTTTTCTTTCTGCCTTTTGTTGGACCACCTCGTGCACTACATCATTACTGGAGTCGCGTGCTTCTTCATTGTCGGGCAGAGATGCGAACATCGGTAGATAAATAAGTTATCGCCTGCTTCCCTCGTGCAAAGAACTAACAATCGCTCGGGCCAGTGGCTTGCCTCCCTCTTGTCAATGTTTATAAACATTTATCGTCGTTTAGATTATTGCCCAAGAGGCTGAAGCAACTTGTAGTAGACGGAATCGCACTAGTATAGTGCTATCTTAATAACAAGGGTTCAAGTGTTCAAAGGATTCTTGATAACTGTGTTTGTTCAACAATGGGATGTAGCAACAATATAGTATCTGTTTATCGATACGAATGTCTGGTATCTTGCAAATATCAGAGCATAAGCCGATGATTTCTCATTTTTCCAATGTTACCCCTTAGTTCAGCAAGCTTTTCATTGTTCTCATTTTGCGTTCGCTTAAATTCGTAGCGTGGAGGGTCAGTATTTAGGCAGTCGTTGATATGTTTTTGGAGCCGAAACAAGGGCAAGCCAGGAATGTTGCCCTGAACGTAAGGTAAAACGGCCAACTTGCTTCGAAGTTAGGCCTCTTGGCCTTAAAAATGAATTGCTTCAACTACGACTGTGTTATTGTTAACGAACGTAATCTCGTGTACTGGTCCACAACTCCTATGCTACGTTCACAGGATCAGGACAACTGGTTCGTATAAACAGGGTTAATAATAATTAAATTAATCATCATTCGATAACTCGTATGCCTACCCTTGAAGCTAGGAACGGATATTTCGTTCATGAATAACTCAGCCCCATACGTTTTTAGGCGAGCAGAGGACAGGAGACGTTTTAACTAATTGTTCCCGAAATTGATATTGTGTAAAATGACAATACTAAAATAAAGCAATTGGATCAAAATGCTAGCCTTTTAACTTTAGAATTTTTTAGAATTTAACTTGGGGTTATCACCACTTCAGCGTAGACTTCTTAACTGGAAGTAAAGGGTATTCACTGACATGGTAGTAAGCAGTAAATAAAGAAGAAATCACACGTTAAGGGTAAACGAAACAAACAGTCTGCATTAAATACTGGTCTTGTGAGAATACACGATACACTAATCGGAGAAAGAAAGAAAAGATAACTTGTCAGAGCAGTTGTCTTTTCTTTCTTTCTCAGATTAGTGCATCGTGTATCCTCACAAGGCTGGTCTTTAATGCAGACTGCTTGCTTCGCAGTAATCAGATTTGGGTATGAGAATCCAGATACTATCCGTTAGTGTCAACTAACTGCTTCACTGCAAATAAGTCTGGCCCTACGTAGGAAGTCGATGGATAGAAACCCAGACCCTTCCCCATCAACGACTTCCCACAGTTTAGTATCGTGAAGTCAGGTACCCTGTCAACATCTTTCGTATAAAGAACCTTAGGTGGAGAGATGTGCTTTACAGTTTGATGACAATGATTGGTTAGAACCACTCCTTTGAATACATCCTGTTGGTTAGGACGAGACACCTTTCCTGGTCAGTATGGTAATAGATGTGGCTATTGCCACTTTTGATAGCTTTGTCGTACACAACCACACAGTCTGGTAACATTAGCATTCCATGCTGCTCAGTTTAATGACAAAGACTCAGCTTCACCGTGCAGTTAAGGAACCCCTTTCGTAGCGTTTAGTGACATATCACCACCTTAGTTCACACAGCTCAACTACATAGTTTACAGCTCCACTACCCATTGTACAGCGTACGCGACCTATCTTGAGTTCGCCCCAGAACAAACACAGATAATCGATTGTGTGTTTTCGATAGCAGAGTACCTTGTTGATATCCTAGATGGTTACAAAAACAATGGCGGCCGTCGATCAAAGCTGCTCCCTCCAGGAAGACGTAGCCGCTCATAAAATACCTGCAGAACTCAAGATACGCCGCGCACACAATAAGGATAGCTAGCGCGAGAAATAAATGCCTTTACTGCCTTTTCCATGGAAGAAAGAAAGTTTCCCTTCAAGCCTAGACCAAGCTTTAACTTGCCGCACTCTAGCCCATCTGATAGCTATAACTTCCTTACAACGATTATAAGTCGGCAAACCCCCTTCGTTTCAGAAAAGTAAGAAATCAAACGGCATAACCCTAGAGTACAGCTGCAGCTTGAAGAAATTGAGCAAGGGTACTTCGACAGTCAGCACCTTTTACCAGTTATGTGAAGATAAAAAACCACAATGATTAATATGTATGGTAGAAAAGTTCTTAAAACCAGCATACATTGAAATGCAAAAAGTTGTCGGAGTATTATGTAACACAGGCTTGAAGTGATTTTTATTCCCTTCCACTGTCAAGGTAAAAAACTTGAGTAACCTAAAATACCAAAGAGTGAAAAATATTTTTGTGGTATCCAGTAACGAAAGCCTAAGAAGTCTAAGAGTTTGCTCAGTGTCAAAGAAATTTGGAGTGATACCGTATTTCAAATATAAGATTTTCAATATTGGAAAATTTCTATTGGCCTTTATTTACGAAGTTGTTTTACGTACTTAAACCCTCTTTCTTTCTGAGCATTTCCTTGTGGTCCTTCTTTGTGGCCTGGCAACAAACATTCTTTGACAACAAACATTCGTATAGGTTTGTTGTCAAAACTGTTGTGACCTTGATAATTGGATTAGTGATTCATCTTTACGCAACTGAAAATTGTTTACTTAACTAACTCAACGGTTTTTACTTAATGATTTTTACAAAAAGTAGAAGTAACTTAGACACTGCATTACCATTTTTATTCTGTCAAATAACGCATTTATTCCATTAACCATACGACATGCATTGACAATGAAACATTATTTTCACATGTTTATCAGAAGTTTAATTTACAATGTTGCAACTTACAATCTACTACAAATTGGATGCACAGAATATGAGAAATTACAGAAATAAAGTTAAAATTTAATAGTGTAAGTAACATTACACTTTTTGTATTACTGCATTTGGTACAGGACAATGGCGTAGGTAATCAATGTGCCAGTTATCTGAAAAGAATCAGAAAGTCAACAATGTTGTTAGGAGCATATTAATCACAAATAACCAACATGGGCTCCCTGATTGGTCAAGTAACCAACATGGATTGGAAATCTGGGCTTCATTCCAAGCGTTTCATTGTAGTTTCTAAGGATCTGAGTCGTTTTTTTTTTCTCTTTAAAACCTCATTAATGGATACTAGCCACATCGCTCGCTTCGCTCACTCCATTAGCGTCGTCTTGCTTCGCTCGAAGGGATTCCTTATTGCAGCACCTCTTTAAATACGGTTTAGATGTCTACTTAGTTTGTCACCCCATACTTGTAACGCTTGTGTTTTGCATGTGTGTGTTGGCCCGACAACAATTTTTCAACAAAGCTACGTGTGTTTACGATTGTTACTGAGAACAACCAGTTATTAACTGACTTGTTCCTAGTTGGTCTGTTGACGCCTAACCATTGTTGATGGACGTTCCCGAAAAGTTAGAGGCTTCCAAGCAAAAAAATTTGGTCAACAATCGTTGACGTCACGTATTGTTGTGTGATTGTTTCTGATTGTTGCAAACGATCCTTTTTCGTTAATTTGGGGCATTTAGGACCTAAATTTGAATTTAAGAAAACGCCTCAGAGAAATTAAGAGAAATTTCCTTTCTTTCATACCCTTTCTCCAATTTATGAGGCCACTATTTCAAGAGAAGTAGAAGGGAACACATATAAATAAATAAATAAAGAAACACACTAAACTATTTTAATTATGTTGATTATTTTCTACACTATGACCAACATTGTAAACTTTACTTATTTTGGGAATAGAACTGAAAGACCCATAGGTTTTTATCCAGTATTGCTGTCTCTTCTGCTGATGATAAGATCATTCGATTTTGTTGAATGTTATTATTCCTAACTTCTAATTTCCGGTTGTTGGAGAAGCGAGTTGAAGCCACAATGTTAGATTTATTAAGTGTATTCATTATTGTGTTAATTTTCAAAGCGGTACGATAGGATTCGAAGAAAACCATATTGGATTTAGATTTTTGTTGAATCCTTCTAGAGAATTGAGTAAATCTTGGAACCTCGTGGAGCTGCGAATAAGAATATTATTATCGTCTTGGTCACCAAATAATGTTTCAATATTTATCACAGCAACCAATTATTAACGGTTCTCTTACGACAACCATCTGCAAGCAAATTTTTCATTTACACAAAAGCTGACAAGCCCATAAGTGTTATTATGGATTTGTGGACTAATGAACCTTTAATTTCGAGAAGTGGATATATCAGGTAATCTAGTTGAATCTGTATGCAATTCGAATCAGTTGATTCACGTTGGTGTAGAGAATTAACTTAATAGACAATTATATGGATGCCTAGATGTTAGTCATTTCTTAAACAATAACTAGGAAGCAACGATTGTGGATAGCCATTTCGAGTAAAAGGTAAAGAAACCAGACTAACAATTATGACAATGTAGCAAAACTGTAATCTCAGCAAATATAGATGTAACACAACACAATTAAAAAGGAGCGGGTCAGCTCGTAAAACTGCTATTGCCAGAACAATTAACAAATTTGACCAAGATATAAAGGATAAAAATCTTATAAAGTCAAAGGAAATGACGTTAAATCCAGTTCTTACAAAGGATTTAGTGCAGGAAATAGAGGAAAACAATGCAACCATTAATTCAATTATTGTGGCCAAAATGAAGGCATGTCGTTTTGTTTTATGCAACAATTCCTATAACGAATACAACAATTCCTATAGCGATATTGGTCCAGTGACTGGTTCAAGACTCAATTTTTAACTACCAAAACTTCAAATTTCAAAGTTCTGTGGATCTTTAAATGACTGGGAAATATTCTGGGACCAATTTTCTTCAGGTGTCTACACAAATGGACAAATGAATAAAGTTGAAAAGTTAACTAATTGCGAGCTTTTTTGATTGGAGAAGCATCACAAACGATTCAGGGTTTAAAACTGGCAGAAGCAAATTACAAATAGTCGAGTATCTTTTGACGGACAAATACGAAAGCAAAGAAATTTTTACAGAAACGTATATTAATAATTTACTCAAAGCAATGCCAGTCACAATGTCGAGAAGTGGGCAAGTTTTACGTCGTTCTGCATTAATAACCGTGCGTTAGAAGTATTAGGGACAGATGTCGCTTCCTTAGGAGACATTTTCTGTCCTATAACTTTAAAGTCAACTAGTGGAGTCGCTCGTTTCGCTCGCTCATTCCGCGTCGTCTCGCTGCGCTAGAGGAGATTTCTTGCTGCAACACTTATGATACAGACAGACTTTCCACATAAAAAACGATTAAGCAAATTATAAGAGTATGCGATATCGGTTATCTCAAGAGAAGGTCAATATAATTTTTTTACGTCCAAGGAGTCAAGCAAAAAGATCAAGTAATTTATCAGAAAACCACTGTTTCTGATAACAAACGCTGATTTTCGTTTGCTTCGCTCACTGAGTCAGCGCAAACATTAACTCAGAAACGTGACTGAATCAATGTAACCACCAAGAACTGCACATCACTTGTAATTTGTGTTAGTATACACTGTGTATGGGTTTTCTTGTTTTACCTATTTTTAGAATATTGTTCTTTACGTACTGCTCAGTACAGATTTTTCCATGTGCGTCTTATCACTTCACTTTCCGATGATCCCTCACTTGGAGAAACATGTGCAGAACGTCAGATGTAATTTCCTACGAAGGCGAGAGATGAAAGATTGATAGACCAAAGCGAGACACACATTGAAAAGGTTTACTATACGTGGAAATCGCTCGCTTTGCTAGTTCAATCCACGCACCTCCGTGCTTCAGAAACACGAATGTTTGACACGGTTTTAAAACAAGATCTATGGGTCTGTTTTTTTCCATTCATCAAGTTAGTTATATACAAAACCAATTATACGATCTATATGTGGTGTTTGCAAAATACGTCGTCCTTTTAGGTTATTTTTCCCGCGCATCCTTTCCCAGATCATCTCGCTTCGCTCGAGGAGATTTTCATAAACAAACTATGACGTCATGAACAAACATCATAAGGGTTTAAAAAAACTTTAACGTTAGTTTTTCAGGTTCTTTTGCTTATTGGAGGGTAATAATATCAAGTTACAGCGATGAAAATAGGCCTATACTGTGCGCAATTTAATTTTCTTTTGTTTGGTCCTACTCCCACCTGTGTGGTGCTTTGGTTGCAGAGGAGGAGGGGTACAAACACACACACACGCAAGCACATCGTACGTCCTTAATAATGTAGATTCCGTCATGCTTATTATTAGAATCGATATAGAAGTCTTACAGCAAAGGTAACATCTACATCATTCAGGACGTATGATATGTGTGTGTGTTTGTGTGTTTGTACCTCTACTCCTCCGGAACCAAAGCACCTACAAAGATGGAAGTAAGACCAAACTAAAGATAATTAAATTGCGCACAGTATAGACTACTTCCATAGCTGTAACTTGATATTATCACCCTCAAATAAGCGAAAAACCTGAAAAAAATAAGGTCAAAGTTTGTTTTTTTAAACCCTCTTGAGGTTTGTTCGTGACGTCATAATTGGTTCATGAAAACCACCTGGAGCAAAGAGAGATGATCTGGAAAAGGATGCACGGCCGACGTATTTTGCAACACACCACATAATTATACATCTTAAAATTGGTTTATATACTAACTGACTTGATGCAGGGGAAAGTCAAAACAATAGATTTGGTTTTAAAACGGTGTCAAACATTCGTGTTTCTGAAGCACGGAGGTACGTGGATTGAAGGAGCAAAGCGAGCGATTTCCATGTAAAGTAAACTTTTTCAATGTGTGTCTCGCTTTTCTCTATCAATCTTTCA
This sequence comes from Lithobius niger, assembly GCA_023313725.1. NCBI lineage: Eukaryota > Metazoa > Arthropoda > Chilopoda > Lithobiomorpha > Lithobiidae > Lithobius > Lithobius niger. The sequence goes on along the minus strand of JAHWFP010014885.1, from coordinate 5,648 downwards.
TCTCTCACCTTCGTAGGAGAATACATCTGACGTTCTGCAGATGTTTCTCCAAGTGAGGGATCATCAGAAAGTGAAGTGATAAGACGCCCATGGAAAAATCTGTACTGAGCAGGACGTAAAGAACAATATTCTTAAAATAAGTAAAACAAGAAAACCCATATAAAGTGTATACTAACACAAATTACAAGTGATGTGTGATTCTTGGTGGTTACATTGATTCAGTCACGTTTCTGAGTTAATGTAAGCGCTGATTTTCTGATAAATTGCTTGATCTTTTTGCTTGACTCCTTGGACGTAAAAAAATAATATTGACCTTCTTTCGAGATAACCGATATCGCATACCACAATCTTATAATTTCCTTGATCGTTTTTTATGTGGAAGGTCTGTCTGTATCATAAGTGCTGCAGTAAGAAATCTCCTGGAGCGCAGCGAGGGATATGGAATGAGTGAGCGAAGTTAGTTGATATAAAGTTGAAACTGAACTTTGTCAAAGAAGAGTTGGTCAATATACATTGTGCATAAGTGAAAAAAGCTTATATAGCAAGGGAGGATAAAATCATCAAACAAGAAAGGCAGAAATATGAAATAGTATGAAAAGTTGCTCATGACGAATTTAAATCGTGTTGATCATCAACTTTAGGTTCCACTCATGAAAACAAGCAGGTTTTCAAGAATGAAGTTACGTATTGCATATTCTGTGAAAAATGCACATACTTCTTCGTCATGTTCTAAAACAACTGCTAACAAAGTTTAGAAGTGACGCTTTGCATAATAACGGTAGATGTTTCAATTATTTGTGAAAATGTCATATAAGCGCCCATTGCGAGTTTACACATGACGTCGCTCCTCTCACAAGAAGCATTACACTGTGGTATGTTTGGTAAGCGAGCCCAAATTTTATCGCAAACCAAGGGAATCAACAAAGACACTGATTGCAACTCGAGAATGCAACCAGAAGAAGTTATGATTCGCTGGTCGAAGTGGCCAGTTGTCATTCCAGCACTTCAAAGCATAACATCAACAACATGTGGGTGTTGCAGTCGTTGAAACTATGGATCAACAACACCGGATGTATGAAACAAGTTGTGGTTCTGGTAGATGATGGTATTTGACAACATATCAGGTGTGCAAGGCGAGAAGTTAATGTGCATTCGTTTTGACGAAACAAGGCTGATACATTCACACACCGTGTTCCGTTCATGCGTGACAGAAATAATGGAAGGCTACTGCAATTGAATACTCTTCAAGTGGACGAGATTTGTAGCGGTGTGACGTTGTGGGAATCTAGAAAGATAGACAATTTTACGCAATGCAAGTGTTCAAAGAGTTGGATTTATTTATTGGGTGATGGAAAGTCAGTAGCCACCGACGTTCTTATAGGAGCCGTTTACTACTGGAAAGTATGACCGCTCATATGAAGATTACTTGATGGCAACAGAAAATATTTTTGGATGGTTGTTACAAGACAGTATACAGCTTCAAACTCCAACAATGTATCAAAGCTTTCTGTAACAAAAACTTTTAACCATCCAAGAATTGGATCGCAATCTAATGTAGAAGTTTTGAATGTAAAGTTACAAAAATGAACTGCTTTCGTCGGCAATCGTTCCCAAGCAGAGACTTCGCAGCATCAATACAAATCAATTGACTTAAAATGGCCTTCACATTTTGAAGAAGTGAATCAATCGATGTTTACTCCAGCTGAATGGAAGCCATTCAAGAAAAGTTATTCACTTGGAACCTGCTTAGTAACTAATCTTGCTGTTTCAAACAGTATTCTTCGTTCTACCGTTTTTTCAAGTTGTATTTTGAACAAGAGGGAGCTCAAAGCAATCAGAAATTCTCCGACTAGGAAGAATAAAAAAATTATCAGTTCAAAGAAATTCTTTTCGCTGCCAGAAAAGAATAACGCTCTAAGGTCTGATGGTTTCAGCAAAAAAGCGTCTAATTTTCAGCAAGCTAGTGAGCATTAGCAGACTTAGCAATGAAACTTGTACGTTTACAAATTAAGACTTTTTCATGGTGTTATAAAACTCTATTCAAGTTGCAGTGCAAAACTCTAATCAAGCTTAGGATTCTTCAGGAATCAACCAGCGGAAAAAGGATGTCACAGCCAAGAATGTCGAGCAAGAAAGGTTTCTTATTGGTTTAAATGCAATTCAAATCATTACCATATTTTGTATTTGGTATTTCAAATCATTCCCAATCAATTAATTTTTGTTTCTCATTCTGACAAATCAATTCCAATTCAGTGACTTGCTATTGATCCTGTCTTAATTCCAGTTAATTCCCGGTTGATTCAGGAAATATTTTGACCAATTCCATTCAATTCCACTCAATTCCGCCTAAGTACTGAATAATTTAAGTAAATTCAGAGAAAATTTAGGCATTGCCGAAAATTTAGACGATTTTCGTGAAATTTGGGGCTGAAATTGGGTAAATTGATTTGGATTTTGTGGAATTGGCCTGTATTTCTGGTTGAATAAAGTCAGGTCAAAACAAGGTATTTTAAAGCAAATAAAAATAAAATAAAATCCAGGCAATGACAATCCCATGGATGACTTAGCAAGTCAAGTCAACCTGATTGCAATATGGGGTGAATTGATGGTCATCAAGTCAATTCCTTACAAGTCAGTTTATAATTTGGGCAAATACCCAAGTCAAGTCCAAATCAAGTCAAGCGGAAGTGAATAATAATAAAGTCAATTCCATTAATTCATAACCTGGAATTGTCCAACGTGGAATCAATTCCACGTTGAGTCATTTAATTCCAAGTCCGTAATTGACTTGCACCCATCACTGCTTGGTAGGCATCCCTCAAGAAATGGCAGACAACCGTCAGACGATCTGGACAACCATCAAGAATTAATGCGATATAGAGGGTTTAAGATCAGTTGTTTGCCTCGTGCCATTAATCAAATCTGATTCTTGAAAGCTTCCCTAGTTCGTGTAGGAAATGTTTCTCCCTTTTTTGAGCTTTTCAAACCACAAGTTATTGCTAAAGATGTAGTTCTGGCTCAGTGTCCAATGCTTCCTTGTAAACAGTTGGTGTCAGTAAGTGATTTGTGGAGGGTTGGGCCATCACCTGGCGTATGAGGTTCAAGATATGCGGTTCTAATCAGAGTGAATTCTCCCCTTACAAGTTCAAAATGGAAATCAATGGCCAAAGTGATCTATCTCAATTACGAAATTAGATCATGGTAACCAAAATGTACAACGGACACAGTGCAAAAGTGCTTCAGCTCAAAATGAAGGCTTTTGTGCCTGTGATGTTCCATTTTCAGAGAACCGTTCCACAAACGTTAATCAATAAAATGCTTGTTTCACAAGTTATCCGGATAGTTGTGCAAATGTCGCAGTTTTTAAATGTTCTTTTCCAGACATACCAATTAGCCAATTCCAGTTAAAATCAAATTAGCAGAAACTGGTATTATTAAATATTAGGTGATCGTATGAATGTAACATAGATCCAGGGATTCCGTTCTGATGGTGAGCCATTGAAACATAAAGTTACATTGGAAATTGTTATACATTTCCCTAATACTAGAAACTAGTTACTCCAATGGGGCAATAATACTAATTTGGCATTAAAAGTTGCTTATGTTGGAAATAAGCAACTACCACATAGTTTGGGTTTATTAGCCAAGTGTAGCTCGAGAATTCATTATCCGATTTATGGAAACATAGAATTTGAGAACCCTATTGAACCTAGTACCAGTAATGTCATACAGAACACAAAAAGACATACTCTACAGAAACCATTGATATTATAACGTAAACAACTTAATAAAATTAAACGTAATAAACAATACAATACGTTTGTTGACGCTAGCCTTTGCTGTTGTATGGTGAGTAATTACTTCAAAAAGATTTCAGTATACTCACTAAAATAAGGTTGTTATGTATCACTGATATATCTGGCTGTTGTAGTTGAGCTTACTACCTTTATTTATTCTTTAGCACCCTGAACTTAGTTTGTGCTGCCGTTGTGTACTCCTCCTGAATCCCAATGTTGTAGGTGAACATAATAGCATGTAAAAACCCATTAATTGGAAGCAGCATTTTACAGTAAATTCCAAAGCAATACCGACACAGATAATAAAATTTTAAGAAACACTGTAAAGAGTTATTTTAATGGGTTTAATTTTGATATACTTTTAAACAACTGACCAATACTTTTCAGCATATTTTACAAAACTATATTTTTTCTGCATTAAATGAGGAAAAAAATTATTAATAAAATTCTGTATAAGTAAGTTCGCCTAATTAGAAGTTGTAGAAAAGGCTCACCGTAACAAGGAAGGTCTTATTGATGACAAACATGTCACAAACGGTTATACCAATGCAAGTTCCAGTAAGTCTTGTTGTAAATAGCGATAGGCCAAATCTTGCATCTCTAAGGTCTTGAACCTGCAAAAAAAAGTGATGAAGAAAAGTGACTGTCACGACGAATAAATGGATTAACCTTCCTAAGATGGTTTTATTTGTTGCTACTTGAATATGCCAGTCAACCGAATTGGTGCGACACAAAACAAGAGTTGCGCATTAAGGAATGGTAAAAATGATTAAGTAAGGGGGTCTTTTTAGGGTACATTTATACGTAGGTCAGTTCTGAAATTCGATCTCACGACGCCTTCCCTTATAGGCCAAGTGTATCACGCCTCGGACATGCTTTGTCGTCTTCACTGGAGTTCCCTGGACATACTCATGATGGTGTTCGTCGTCGGTTCCATCTTCCGCATGACATTGCGCGTCAGTTGGGCGATAAGTCTGTCCTCCTGTCCGGTGTTTTTCAATTTTTGCAGGAGGTACAGTTGTATGACAAGATTTAGATTAGGGGTTTGGATAACATCTCTGTAATGTGTGGTGCAGTGGCAACCCGGACCACTGCACTGTGACTGAGGTTGGCGCTAATGACCAAGTTGTCGACGCGCCATTAAGCCTCAATCCCCCCCCCACATACTCATGAAATGTACTTATCATCACTGGACTAAGTTATTTTATCTTTTTGCTTAGGCATACTTTATGGTGTAGAAATGTTTAATACACGCAAAGCTAGCACGGCAAGTCAGTAGTACTGTGGTTCATGCACATATTACTTATTCGGCATCTTGTTCACTAGAACACAAAAACATAAAACACTGCAAAAGTGGTTATCTGCAAGGAAATTGAAAGACACACGGAAAGAAGAATGTTTCTTCCAATTTCGATCTAACTGGCCAGCTAAGCTGTTTTTACATAACATTGAATAAGGTGCTGAGTAACTTAAAATTATGGAGGATAAACCCATGTACAATGGGGTTTCTAGTATGTTTGCGCTTCTTTTCTTGGTTTCTGTTATTATATTGGTGTCCGGTTTTGAGTATCGCTAATTATTAACTGCCAAACCACCCCTTACGTGTGTAAGATAATAGTTTGCTTATGCTGAAACATTTTGAAAAATGTGTTAGTTAGGGGACGGTTTGTTAGTTTCTTTTTAGCTTTTTTTAATTTACAATCTTTCACAATATTTAAACCAGTTACAATGAGATTCTGACTTTGAGTACAAATTCTGATAGACAAGTTCTATCAGGTTTCTTTAAATACCATGGCAGTGTTATGTGGTTGTTAAGGCAGTTTTTGCGATAAAGCATTACTAAAGTAATGA
>JAHWFP010014882.1:233016-243434 GCA_023313725.1 Lithobius niger | reverse complement strand
AGGATGCAAACGGACCCCCTCCGCATCCACTCCTCAAGGATCCTTCCTTTGTTGTCAGTATTAGGTCCTCCCCACTGGACATGGTGGCTGTTAAAGTCCGCCAGCAAGAGGAACGGGGCAGGAAGCTGTCGAACCAGGTCCTCCAGGTCACCAACCCCAAAGACCTCATCCGGTGGCAAATAAAGCGAACAGACAGTAATATCCAATTGGAAAGAAACTCGAACTGCTACCGCCTGAAATCTAGTGTGCAGAGGCACACTGGCATGCGGCTGACAGTGTTGAACCAGCACTGCAACACCACCATGTGCACGTGGCACAGGGTCTGCATCCAGACGGTAGACAGAGTAACCCTTAACAACCGGATTATCCGACGCCTTGAAGCAAGTTTCCTGAAGGCAGCAGCACAGAGGTCGCCAATGCGACAAAAGCAGCCGCAGCTCTTCTGCATGGGTCCGATAACTTTGACAGTTCCACTGAACGATGGTATGCGCAGGCATTAGGGCGGGCTTAAGACAACACCATCCTCCTCAACTCCTCCTCCGGGCGATCCGAAAACATCTGAATCCTCACCCGAATCAAAAGATGGAGTGAGGTTCAGAACAAAGTTGTCCTCGGAAGGAGGAAAAAGTTCCAGAGAATTAGAACAGGAAATCTCTTCCTGCTCCATGGGCAGAGTAGCATCACAATGTTGAGGGGACGCAATGGACCCCTCAGCAAGCTGGCCGTTCAACGACCGTTTCACCGTCTCTCCCGGTGGAGACGTCTTCACGGCGGAGTTGAGGCTTTACCAGCAGAAGCCTTCTTCTTCGACGGCTTCTGTGGCGCACTCCGGGCAGGCGGAGTCTTAGCCGAAGCCTTCACCTGCCTGGGAACAGTTAGAGCATCAGGAACAGGAACAGTAACAGGAGCAGAAGCAGAAGCATTTGCAGGCTGGGCAGAAGTCGACGGCACGGCAGCAACCGGGTCTGGAGGACCCAAAAGACCCTGCAAAGATGGATGTTGCTGGGTCAACAAAGTAACAAGCATGCCCACCGTCCTCGTCAAAGACCTGAGCTCAGCGCGCAAATCCGCCAAATCAGCAGACTCACTAACTGGGCCGGGCAATGGCGCACTGCACACCTGGGCAAAAGAACGCGTTAGCGTCGGCGCCGATAGTTTGGCTTTCTTCCGGGCCTTCGAGTAGGAAAGCCCGTCCTTAACCTTCAATTCCTGAACACGACGTTCCTCAACATAAACATGGCAGTCCCGTGAAGAGGCCTGGTGCTGACCACCGCAGTTGACGCAGCGCGCCGGGGCAGCACAATCAGTGCCCTCATGGGCTGCCTGAGCACAGCTAACACAGGTTGGCTTAGCCTTACACGAACCGCTGGTATGACCAAAGCGTTGACAGCGGTAACATCGCATTGGGTTCGGGACATAACATCTGACCTTCAACCGCAGGTAACCGGCAGTAATGTGCTGCGGTGCAACCGGCGAATCAAAGGTCAGGAAAAAGGTGTCAGTTGGCTGGGCACCATTCTCGCCTTTGCGCGTCAAACGCCTAACGGCCGTAACGCCTTGCGACTTGAGTTCGTCCAGGATGACATCATCACTGAGACCCCTCAAATCAAAGCACGTCACGACCCCCTTACTGCTATTTAAGGTACGATGCGGCTCCACACGCACCGGGCATAACCCCAGTGCACTCGCCTTCAAAAGCCTCTTTGCCTGAGCATCGTCCGCAGCCTCCACAAGGTATCCCCCAGCACGGAGCCGAGAGACACTCTTCGGATCTGAACCAAAGAACTGCTCTGAACTGAACGGATCTGAACTGCTAATGACCTGTTTATAATTATACTTCCATTATATTCTTCCACGTTCATGTTTATGCTGGCGGAAATACCAGCGCAGCATCACGTGACTAAAATCACCCCCCCCCCCGGGGCCACCAGCTAATGATCCACTTTCTAATGAACACTTCAGTTATATTCTGCCAGCCATATTCATATTTGCAGTAATAAATAAGGCTCACGACTGTCTCGAAGCTGCCCCTTCAAAAACATACTGTCCTGAATAGCTTTCCCCGCAATGCACTTCCTCCAACCAGACGCGCAAATGTGGAACGACTGTTGCAACTATTTTCTGCGATAGCCCACGTTTAAATATACGTAGGTTTTAACCCAATGGATAAGTACGTAACAATACCACTCGTACTACGATTAGTCCAGATGTGCGGCACCAGTTGCCAACAGCGGTGAAGCAGTTGGCTTCTTCTGGCCGAAGCCGACTCGGATAGAAATCGTGTGTTTCGCCTCTTGACCTAATACCAGTTCACGAAGCGTGCCGAAGAGTTGACGCCTTTTAGCGTTGCTTTAGTACAATAGGATTCTGGCCATAGTGATTAAAGTGACCTGGATCCACGAAACGGTGGAATATGAAGGGATAGTTACAATATGAACACTCCACGTCCTGTGTATATGCATTTATTAGCTCCTGATAACATAGGCCTATATACACAAATCGCTGTAACTTATGTAAAGGAAGGGGAACTAGAAATTGCGCATTAGAAATTGCGTAGCACAGTAAGCCACCTTCATGCACTTATATTTCGTCGGATTGTTGTGACCGGGGTCGAACTGGCAACCCATTCAGTCCCCAAGATAACTGACATCACGCCTTTATAAAAATGTCCACTTCTCTTCCACTCCTCCGCTTGGATTTTATACATATTTATGGAGGAGTGGGCATCTACATCATTAAGGACGTATGACGTGCGTGTGTGTTTGTTTGTGTGTTTGTACCTCACTCCTCCGGAACCAAAGCACCTGCAAAGATGGGAGTAGGATCAAACGAAAGATAATTAAATTGCGCTCAGTATAGGCCTATTTTCATCGCTGTAACTTGATATTATCACCATCAAATACGCGAAAACCCCTGATAAAATAACGCCAAAGTTTTTTTAAACCCTCATCATGTTTGTTCATGACGTCATAGTTTGTTCATGCAAACCTCCTCGAGCGAAGAGAGTGAAGTGATAAGACGCCCATGGAAAAATCTGTACTGAGCAGGACGTAAAGAACAATTTTCTTACAATATGTAAAACAAGAAAACCCATATAAAGAGGATACTAACACAAATTACAAGTGATGTGTGGTTTTTAGTGGTTACATTGATTCAGTCACGCTTCTGAGGAAATGTTTGCGCTGATTGAGTGAGCGAAGCGAACGAATATCAGCGTTTGTCATCAGAAACAGCGCTTTTCTGATAAATTGCTTGATCTTTTTGCTTGCCTCCTTGGACGTAAAAATTAATATTGACCTTCTCTCGAGATAACCGATATCGCATACTGCACTCTTATAATTTGTTTGATCGTTTTTTATGTGGCAGGTCTGTCTGTAGGAGAAGACGTACAAATGTGCAAACAAACAAATCTTTTGTTTTTATTGATTAAGATAAAATGCAGACGTGCTCAGGAATGTGATGGACGAACTGTGAGCAATAATTACAATTAGTTTGCGACTAAATAATCAGCACATGATTTTGTGATGTTTTTGGAATCAAAGAAATTATTAGAAGCATGGATCGACGTGCACGTAACTCTCGGATAGCAAGACTGTTGGAATGATATATGGTTATCATTTGTAAGGCAGTGTAGCCTTACGAAAAAACGCGTACTGCACTCTCACCATTCGCATCATCGTTTTAGACGTGGAATATCTGTCAGCAGCACAAGAGTTGCAGCGAGACGACGCGGAATGAGCGAGCGAAGCGAACGACTCCGCTAGCATTGATGTCATAGATCTAAGGGACGGATTTGGTTGCGAATTCGAATCCAGGTCACACCACTCCAACGAAACGTAAGTGAATAAAATTGGCATAATGTACTACCCTATTTCTAGTTTATGATTTTCGCTGTTCGCTTGTTTTCCTCTTTCCTTGAAACACAATGGAGCCAACATTGTGAACAGTTATGGATGACAAGTGAGCAGCATTAATGGCGTTAAACATTACTGTGTCATCAAGAGTTCGAAATTTGAACCCGGGTCTTCGAAATGGGATCTAATGCGCTAGACCACTCATGCTATCTCGATACTACCAACATCGCTGCTAGTTTTCCATATGACTTACACTCAGCATACAGTAAACTGGCACACGGGGGGGAGGGGGGGGGGGGGCTTGAACTCCAGACCTTCTTTCTTTTTTAGTCGCGTCGTTAGTAGGCTACAATCAATACATTAATGCACTAAAATGGACCGTAAAAGCAAAAAGGAAGTGAAAGTGAAGGGAACGTTGCTTTCAACTGCCGTTGATTATTTGACGGCAGAGAGTCACAATTCTGCAAACCAATTCCTATGGTCTTTTATACATCCTCCATCACCACGAGCCAAATAACAACGATTTTGCAAGATTTTGCTTATCCTGGACGCAGTGGCAACATAAATTGGAACTTGGACCACTAAACAAACTACAGCAAGGCAAATGTGGTTCGGCTTGTTTTATTTCGACCATTTGGTATTTTGGCGTCTTGTTTTTGCCTGCTTGTCTCCTGAAGATTATGAATTAATACTACACTATTGGCTCACTCTATTGGCGGCGTCGATCCAAACAGCATACAGTTTAGTTGATTTTTTTCTAATTAGTTTTCCAGATCAAAATCTGACGTCATGAACAGTTTTCAGAGAAGATTTTCGCATATTAGAGGGTAAAAAAAAAATCAAAATTACAGCAATAAAAATAGACATATTCTAAGTTATATTTCATTTGGCGCTACTCTCATCTTAGTCGATGCCTTAGTTCAAGAGGAGTAGCGGAACACGCACACACACACACACACACACACACACACAGCGTACGTTATTAATGACGTAGATAGACCAAGCTGACTGAACTTGAGAGCAAAGATAAAAACTCCCAGTAGTTCAATTTATGTATTGCCCGTGTCATGTAATTCTCTCGATTTTTTTTTTATCTTAGCCAATATATATTAAAAATAAAATTCAACAGAAGCCTAGAATCGAACAGGCATCACTTCCGTCTTAGAGATATACATCAACGCATATGCTGACTAAGCTGCCGCCACGTAGAAGGTTTGACATTTTAAAATTCCATGAATTGATAAAGAGTTTTAGTGCAAAGATTCGCCGCGTTGGGCGTTTTCCCGTTCCTACGTTAGGAAAGAGATTGAGGAACGACGAACAACCTATACAATACTTAGCAGTTGGAAGTTGATATAGTTGTTTCATAACGTCGTCTTTTGACCAATTAAAGGGCAACAGATTTATGACATTTATGTAATAAAGTCAAGTGTTATTTAAATACGCGGTTTGTAAGTTAATTCGTGATTTGTTGTTTAAAATGATCAGTGTTTGTTGTTTTTGTTATGTACCGAACGATAACGTTGGTTTTGGTCTATCCTCTCCGAGATATCATAGCACGTCAGCACTCGTTGTTGGTGCTGTAAACTGATCATCACCTTAAAGCGTGCGAAATAAGAATCAGTGTCTTATTTTTTTTTTTGAGGCAGCTGAAAGTTAATTAAATGGTTTTCAAGGGCGCACGCATGTCTTTGCTTAGTGCATGAAACTTTTTTAAGTCTAAAAAAAATTCCGATGCTTTCAATGCTCTCAATGCTTTCACCAAACACTTCCTGGTTCCGACGACCGGAACTTCAATTCAGAAGATAGTCTCGAAATGAATCTAAGGGATGTTCAGAGGTTTGTCACAATAAAAAACTTAATGAAAGACTTTTAGCCAATGTGCAACATCTGCACTCTGAATAGGTCTGAATCATGCATTCAAACGTGGATATTGAATCCACAACAAAATGTAAGCTACTGAAGTTTATTTAGTTTGGTAAATAAACAAAAGTCAAAGCCCGCATCTGAAAAATCGAGAATGAAGTCTACATCAATAATACTGTAACCTAGCGAGGACTATCAGCGACAACAGCCGCTGCGCTATCCCATTTTGCTTTCCCTCCTTCTTAATTCTTCCCTTTCCTCTTGACCACGTCGGTGAGGCCCATTGACCACTTGCGAAGCAGCTTCTGTGATGCGGGTGTGCGCCGCGCGTTCTTAAAAGAGTTAAAAAAAAAACACTGCATCAGTTGTTGTAGTACCACTTCTAAGAACCATTTAATTAACTTTTAGTGGCCTTAAGATATGATTTGAGATTTTACATTTGATGAACACTCGTAAAAAGGCGGGTTTACGTATTGGTTGAAATTTGGGCATCAATGGTTGAATCATAAAAGAAAATACGTGACGTGAGCGCTTTATGTGTCACGTCCTTTAGTTTTGTATTAATGTCTTACTTATTTCTCTGAATAATGATTGTAATTATCATTTTCTTCACGATATCTGACTAATCTTCATATTTGAGAGCCAAAATATCGAAATCCCCTAACCCAATTTCATGAATTTATAAACTTAATTCCACAAATAGACCTAAGACATTCATGTGGAAAATGTGAAATTGTTGAGACACTGGGATCAAAATGTATCGTAGAGAAAGTCGGCCAAACAGACAAACAAACGCACATCAGCACACAATAAAAATCTCTTTCACTCTGCTTCGCACCGCGTCGTAAAATGAGCACATTAGCTGGAAATTTGTTCAAAATAGTTTGTCACTCGGAATTAACATGAACGAGTTAGGCTAATGATACTGGCTAGGGACTTGGGTAGGTATATGTTAAGTATGAACTCGCGTTGAAGCATTGCAAAGGAATTATTCATACACTTCTGTTGTCTGTCTCCGTCTCTACGATAAATCCTGAATCCATTACAATTGGCTCCAAAACATCAGTAGTACTGTCACCCACAAATATGCGGCAAACTAACTATAATTTTTGCTTTATTTTTATTCGCTTTATTCGGAAATTCATTAGCTAAAACGAAATAAAACCCTCACTTAGAGAAAACGAGAGAAAATTTAGGGTTTATAAAAATTTAATTTATAAAACCTTACATTTTATAATCATCTGTCGTTTTCATTGAGTAAAATGCACTACTCACAGGGAACTGTTGTCATACTCAAAAAATTAATTTACACAGAAGGTGTATTTGTGGGTGCAACTGCCCTCATTGCAGTTGAATTGTTGGCATAATGGAGAAAAATTTAAAAGGACAAATCATCAAAACGAGATCATTAATTCTCGATACGTCAAGTACGATGACGAGAATTTATTTATACCGTTAACCGATTCCTTGCTAAAAAGCCATTTTAAAATATGGCGTCGAGGGGACTTTCTCAGTGTTGAGTATTGGGAAATGTTTTCCGGGCATCCTACTCGTGTTTACTGTTCGCTTAGATGTTGCATCTACTTTCGTGACGTATCATCGTTTCCGGTTTATCAATTTTAGCATTCATGCTGTCACGTGACCGTCATTTTACTGATGTTTTCCTACCGCACGCGCAACGCCGAGTCACGTAAGGAAGCGAGTGACGTTGTCGTACTACTACGATGAACCTCGCAAAACGGTACGCTGACAACATACGGGAAATTGAGAACTGCTGTTAGGGCACGTTTACGCAACCACTCGCTTTTACATTCTCGCAGCTAGAAGCTAGAAATCACCTCAAATTCCAACATGGCGGCGGTTTTATGTCTGCCGCCTCGCAACGAAAACAGCAAATAACGCGAGTTCAGAAGCGTTTGGGAAAATTGTTCCGTGATGAGGAATTCTTTATATTATTGGCACGGATAATAAGACTGCAAGTATTTACTCAAACGATGTCAGATTTAGCTAATCCATTTAGCGTTGTTACCATGGCAATGTCACCTTTGCCATCGCGACTGAGTTCTAGCTGCGAGAATGCAAAAGCGAGTCGTTGCGTAAACGCGCCCTTATACTACAAGAAGGAAACTCTCTTTAAAGTTCCCACCCCATATGATACGAGCATATTGAACCCATTTTCAGTTCATTTAAAATTTTCTAGTTTTAAAATTCGAGGGTCAGTGAAATTGGGCTCAGAATATTCGAAAATTCAGAAAATTTGACTCAGATATCAAAATAATTAGACATTAAAAAGACGTCATTGATCGGACATAAAAGTCATTATTCAGGGAAATTTATCTGAAATTAAGTGGCAGCTAAAAGATGATGGTTGTGGTCTGTTGGGCAATTTTATCTAAAATTACAACTGAGTTGCCTCGGCTTTTTAAAATTGTTTTGTTACAAAGACACAAACATACTGCGAAATATTTTTGCTAGTGCTGAATATTTTTCTCTCAACTGAGTCATTTAACTCCATTGTGTGTTTTCTTTGCTAATCATTTTTGTTAAGGAAAGAGAGAGTTAATTAAGCGTAGCCATCAAGTTGTACATTTAGGAAAAGTCGGTGGCAAGAAGTCCATTTTGTGGTAAGGAGGGCGGGCGTCCGATAACGAGGAACGCCAAGAAAGCGTTTGACGCCCATCTCCGGCATAGCGAACGCTTGTCACCGGCCGGGCGCCATCATACGCCGGAAGCGCGTGAAGTCATTTCCTGTTGTTGTTATAATTTGCTCTCGAGCTTGGAGCGCGAGCTGGAGTCGTGACCGGCGCACCCGACCTCGGTTCGATATGGGCCCCGAGCAGCCCCGTCTCTGATCTCGGCTCATTTGGAACGACTTATCATCACGGACGAAATACGCCCCAATGCCGACACGAACCTCAAGGAAGAAAAAAAATATATGAGATGGGAAGAAAAAGAAAAAAAAAAAGAACGAAAAAAGCGTTTCCGAAACGAAAGCTACACAGAAAAGAAAAAAAAAAAAAAAAAGGCGACAAGGCATCAGCTGCGAGTCACCCTCATCAAAATACCCTTAACACGACTTTCACGCCGGTTCATAAGACTTTTTTGAGTTGGTGACACTGGCCTGAAACATAAGCTGTCATCAATGAAATGGTTCAGAAACTAAAAATCTCTGTTTGGTAAAACACGCTCGATGAAAGCCGTGCCGGTAGGGAAGCAAAGGAACAAGAGCTGCACAACACGGCTCCTCACGCGGATACCGTCGTATAGAAATTTATTAATAATAATAACGGTTAGCCTTTATTAAAACAGATTAGGACTTACGACATAGGAACAGGACATGGGAAAGGACCCGAGGGTCACTAACATCCAGCCGCTAAAGGGAAACCGGAAGTAAGATTAAGCCTTGAAAAAATAATTATTCACTGCCGAAAACTCCGGTCTCTTGAGAAAAGATTTTAAAAGGACATACTGTACCTTCTCGCTATATTCGAGCATCCCGCGCGAAATAGCTTTTGAAACATTTACACAAGTTTGAGTGAATGAAGCAAATTAATTTCTCACGGGGGAGAGGGGGAGGAGGATATAAAATATTAACACCTTTGCAAAACTTACATGCATCGGAAGGAATGTTGCAAAACTGAGCCATACATTAAAGCCAACCGGAAAAAAATGCACTTTTAAATTATTATGATTTAGCATTAGTTTAAAGTTGTTTCCAGAGGATGCCAAAACACTGTCCTCAAACAGAGAATTCCAGACTCTTATTACTCTCGATGCAAAGAAATTTTGGCATGACAATTTAAAAGAGTGGCCTCGAGTGCAAGTTACAGGTCTAAATTCTAAAAACTGCAGGTCAATAGCCAGGTGAATGATACTGTATGATTAAGTTAGATCGGCCTTAAGTCCACAAAGTTCCAGCGAATCAAGACCCGGTTTTTCGAGTCTCACACGATAGGGCATTTCCGCATTCCCAGAATAAGACTTGGTGAAGCGTCTTAACTGACTCCACTTGATCACATCCCCAAGCTGGTGAGGGGACCAAACAGGGCTGGCATACATCAAAAGTGGACGGATACAAATTTTATAAGCCCACAGTTTGGCGAGAGCATTGCCTGTTTTGAAGCAACGTTCTGCATGCAACACCGGTCCTTCGGTTAGCACTGTTGAGGCACTGTTAAAGGCACTGTTGAGGAATGGCACTCGGCGTGTCGCCGCAGTCGCCATGAGGAGGTGGTGTTGGCCCGTTTGCGCATTGGTCACACTCGACTTACTGTTTCCTTTTGCGGGGGGGGGGTTGACCCTCCTGAATGTTATTGGTGTCGGCGGCCACTTACGGTCCGGCACTTCCTTGTTGATTGTTGCCATCTTGATGGTTTTCGTCGTCGTTTCTATCTTCCGCATGACATTGTGCGTCAATTGGGCGATAAGTCTGTCCTCCTGTCCGGTGTTTTTCAATTTTTGCAGGAGGTACAGATGTATGACAAGATTTAGATTAGGGGTTTGAATAATATCTCTGTAATGTGTGGTGCAGTGGCAACCCGGACCACTGCACTGTGACTGAGGTTGGCGCTAATGACCAAGCTGTCGACGCGCCATTAAGCCTCATTCCCCCCCAATGTGTTCAGTGTGTCCATTTCTTGTCACTTGCGACCTAGTTCATCAAAACATCCACTTCTGGATCTATCCTCTGAAAGTGGT
>JAHWFP010014882.1:214599-232616 GCA_023313725.1 Lithobius niger | reverse complement strand
CCCCCCCCTTCGGTTAGCAGCACTCACGACATGAACGGTTGACTTCAAGTCTGGCATAAACAAACGCCCTGGTCTTATAATATCACCCCTAGCGTCAGACAGGCTGGCATTACAAAATATATGCGTGTTTACTGATTACTGAAATCAGGAGCAGAATAAAAGAGAGTCCGTAGGTCTCGACGGAGTGTCCGGGATTACCGCACGTTCCATCTTTCCTTCCTGGTCGCGAACCCATGCGGCCAAATGTGGAACGACTGGCCGTCACTATTTTCTGGGCTAAGCCCGTTAAAAAATCGCTGTATAGGTTTCATCCTAATAAATACGTGTGAAAAATATCACTTATGCTATGCTTAGTCCAGGCAAGCGGCAACTCCCCGTGCCACAGTGTGTAAATGACCATGTAGCGAGGAAGGAGATGACTTCTTCAAGCCAAGGCCGACTGGTGCAGAAATCGTGTGTCTCGCCACCTGACTCATGCGGGAAAGGTGACACCTTTCGTCTTTTTTTTGGTAAAATAATATTTTGACAATGCTGAATCATCTGGTGTGAAACCGGGATACGAACTCTGCAACTTCTCCCAGACGACCTTTTGACAAGGGATGGAATATGAAGCCATGGTTACAGCATGGATGTGTGTGTATTTTATACACTCTTGTTGAAATGTGTTAACTATGCGGCTCCTACACACTGTTAAAACATTTCCGTAAAATTATGGTACAAAGAATTCGTAATTTGTTTCCAGTTCTTTTAACCGTAAAAGTGTATAGTTCTAAATTGAAAACTGATTTAAATTAGGAGATTGGCTTTGTGCATTGAGGTGTCATATGTCTGCTTGCATTACATACCAAAGATATGTTTGTATCTCTGATCATTTATAGGCTAGGTATCCAAAGATGACGGTTAAAAGAAATGGAGGCAAATTGCCAATTCTTTGTACTCTAATTTTACGGAAATTTTTAACAATGCCTTCCTCATGCCAATGCACACACAGAATTTTTGCGTGTTTGCCTATTTAGGCTTATTTTCATTGCAGGAACCTGATTTTTTCTACCCTAAAATTCACAAAATAAAGCTCTGTAAACTTTTTTATGACGCCATAGTTTGAGCAAACATTTCCTCGCTTCAGGGAAATTAATCAGAAAGTTACTTGGCTAAAAACAAAACACAAATAAAACAACGATGGTATTTAGTATCAGCAAGGTGATACATCTTAAAATTGATTGGTTTCAACTGGTTGGACGAACGAAATGTAGCCTCTTTTCTCAAGCACGTAAGTGCGCTGACTGAGGGAGCAAAGCGAGTAAATTTTTTATGCTGGGCAAAAAAAAAAACATTTATTAACCCCTTTAATAGTGAGTTATTCCTGTGTTTTTTTTTAAGATAGTTTGGTCGGTCGTGGGATTCGAACCGGCATTCGCTTGGTTTGGAGATGAGGGCGCTGACCATTGGGCTGTTGCAGCTCGCTTTGCTCGAGGTCCCCAGGGCCCCCTCACAAAGCTTGCGGCGCACGTGGGGACTTAGTTTTTGGCCCAAATATTTTATGTCTTTGTTCGAGGATACCAGAAGCGAAAGGGTTAACATAAACAAACCCTTTTTCCTGTTAATGAGCTTCAGACAGTCTGAAGAATATGATGAACGAATGTGAACACAGTTACATCCATCAGTACATCGAATTTGTGATGATTTCGAGATCGAATGAACTTTAGGAAGCATGGATCAACGCCAGTAGAATGAGTGAAGCGAACGATGTAGTTAGTACAGCACTGACTTCTTAAGTCAAAGCCAGGCTAATGCAATTTCATTCGGCAAAGTCGATAAACTAATCTTTTGATCTAAAGATGCTTCGTTTCTTAACATTTTTTTTCTTAACATTACATTTGTTTATTTGATTGGAATTTGAAGCGCGCACCGGACAGAAAAACTGGTTTATTACTGTAAACCTTAAGAATGATTGTGTTTACTGAGCCCGGCACATGGTACAAAACAGCTGTATATAGCTAACCTGTGGCGTGTTGGCTGCCATACAAAAAAAAAAAAAAAAAAAAAAAATGAAAACGTGAAAACTATAACACACGCCAAGTTATGCAACTTACTCAAACAAATGCCAAACTACAAGACAAAAAAAAGGCAACACAAACACAAAAGAATAAAAAAAAATATATTAAAATAAAATTAAAAACCACTTATCCATGCTGTTCAGATGAATAGGTAGTCCTCCATATTTTTTACTTTTTTACTAAGTGGCTTGAATAATGAGGCCAAAATAGTATGCCTCGAAATATTTACATCTTCTAAGGTTTACTCGTCCTGTGTGCTATGCCTTCTTTGCGAATTTTAGACCCATAATATACACATAAGTTTAGTTTTCAAGAAGATGAAATAAGGTACACGTTATGATGCATTGCCCATAATGCATACCGTAGTACTAAAAAAACATGGCCAAAAAAATGTAAACCACGTAAAAATCCTGCAAGTATTTTTTCAGTTTAAAATTTTTGAACAAAACTTCAAGATAGACAGTATCGGCATCGAGTAGCCACCTAAACACTGAGGACATATGTGGCAATGTATTTCGTACTTTCTTTTATGTAGTCAGGTATGTCATTTATAAACATGCTGGCAGAATTAGTTGCATTTACGCAACTTTTCTTTAGTAACGTTGATTGATATAACAATGGGATTTAGTTCTCACGTGGTAGTTGGTTTCTAAGCATGTTGTAGCAAGTTTATTAATGCTACAGAAGTTAATAAAACTCGGTAACATGCAAATGGCAGACAGGGGCAGGACACCTAGCTTTTGAAAAATTTCGGCCGAATGATCACGTGGCTTTTTAAAAATAATTACTCTTATCAATTTTCTGTTAGAGCTGACAGCAGGATCAATACCATTCACGTAAGTCCCAGTTTTACTGTCTTGTAAAAGACCATTTTGCCAAAAAAATAGATGTTATTATTTGGCAGCGGGGCATTTGACTTAGCTGACTTAATTCCATTACCGATAACAGTTGAAAAAGAATCTGTTTACGTCTTAAAAATTCCATTTAGACTAAAGCCATTTGGTTGGACTTTTCCTAATTCCTTTCTACACTTTTGGAAAATGTAAATTCAGCTATAAATTTTCATTCTGCAATGTCATCTATTGAATGCAATTTTATAGTCGTTAGTGCTATTAGGCAAGAGAAGTTTTATCAGAACGCTAACAAATAAATAACGTAATGTGCTGTAATGCGGTCCCATAATTCACAGCGGACAATAATATCTGTTACACATGTCGTTGTGTTGACCAGTAAGGCATCAAAAGGTGTGAATGGGAACGCATTTACACGAATCACTGTCATAAATCATTCAAGCCAAACTCGCACTACGCGTCCCTTAATTAACAGCAACTTTGCAAATGCACATTGTGTGTTTGTTGGCGTTGCGTAATTCAAATGCACGCATTCCTACTTTGATTTCGCAGTTTTTTTTTTTATTTAGTGGTTTCATAAAGCGTTAGCTTAAATGGATGTTAAACGAAAACTATTTTTAACGGTTGATAGTTTTCGAAATCGTCTTGTCCGTTAATTAATGACGTCGAGAATAACAACTCGAATCAGTAGATGGCGGCACCAATTGGAAAGGAGCACAAAACATTTTTCGGTAAAATTTTACCACTTGACTGCCGGTTTCAAAAATAATCTGACGGCTGGTGGAAACGTGCGTCGTATTTGGGTTACTCGGCTCACGAATACTTAAACACTAACCGTCGTATCATCAATAAGGTGGCGAAATGAAAGGAGATGAATTGACTGACTATATAATTGCCACACAAAAAAAAAAAAAATACCGCGCAAATAATGTCTGAGGTGTGTGAGGCTATGCGTAACTCAACGAACTCAGGATCACTGGTATATTAAAGTATACCAGTCGTTGGTAAGACTATTTTACGTCTAGTATTAGTGAAGGATGTCTTATTTAAGTCAATAGCGACAATAACGCTATATGGAGCCGGTCGTTTAGCTTACTGCAGGGGGCACTGAATACATACGCGGAGATGAAAATATTAGTGCAGTTTGTCTAGCCAATGCTGTGAGAGCAGGTTACTTGGACCTAAAAAATGCAGATTTTTTTTTTTTTTTGGCAGCTGCTGCAATTTTCAGTTAGTAGTATTTTCTTTTTCTTTATACGTTTCTCCGCGTAAGAAATTGGACTAAACAACGTTTCTTAGGCCTAAGAAATCCGCTGCCACAGCACCGTCTTTGCTATAGACGCCGTTGTTTTTCACCTCCAGTGCCCCTTGTAGCTGGCTCAACGGTCAGATTCTAGCCTGGTCACAAAGTATAGAATTGTTGCTGGTTCGAATGACAGTAGTTCATGTCTTCTCAATGAATGTAGGATCACAATAAAGGTTTCATTAATGTTGGATTTTTTTATGTACGAATTTTAGCTTTGTGTGTTCTTTACTTCGTGTAATTTAGAGCGAATATTATATTGTTTTAATACAATAAAACAAGAAGAAAAAACCTGCAGTTTGGAGACGTATACGAATAAGATATTGGTTTGGCCCAAACTGATACGTTTGTACCCAGCGTCAATTTGTCTTTCACCAGGTGATGATGCAACCAGAGTCAACCATGTCGAAACTAGTTAAAAAATAAAGAAAACATTTATGTTAAGCACACATTTATGGTAAGCCCAACTATTAGCACATGTTCTTCTTAATTTCTACTGCAAAGATAGGTAGGCTGTACATCATTATCATCTTCGTTTTTTTTTTTTATCTGCTCGTTTTTAGGCCATTGGTTGTGAAACTGCCAGTCATGTACAGGTTCATTTACACGCCAGGTGTATATATACCGCGAGTACCAAAATACAACTCTACAGACCAAATTTGACCTGCAATAACTACATTAGCCCTGCAATAACTACCTAGAATGTTAAGATAATGACGGCGCCAAGCAAAGGCTATAGGCCTGCGAAGACAACCCCCGCCCCCGACTCTTACTTGTAATAAGGGTCGGGGGCGGGGGTTGTCTTCGTCAAACTTGACGCCTCTGAAAAACAGGCCAAGCATGAAAGATTTTCAGTAACGGAGCAGAAATAGTGTGGTCAGCAGAGAATTTTTCAAAAGGACACGATGTGTTTGGCGAAGAAATGCCGTCGATATTTCAGTCTAGGCACGAGACATACAGACTTAAGAGATTTCCTACGGGAAGAGAGAACTACCAGACCGTTTCCATGTTTTAGCTACTCATACCCCTTACGACACCAATATGGAGAAACCAAGAATGTATGAGGTGCTTTTATCTGTTTATTTTTATTTCCCTGAAGAAGGTATCCCTCCCCAGTATGTACGTTGGCACCGAAATGTAAGTTTTAACTGATTTTTATGACTGTTCGCTTTGCTACTGGATAAGTGCTTTCTCGTATAGCTGACTGCACATTCCCCATTTCATATAGAGGATCTGGTCAGAACTGAATCTCTCAGTGCAATACCACTTTGCTCCGAAAGCATAATTTACGAGCTATTCTATGGTTCGCCACCTGTTGAAAGACTTTGTGAACCCTATCGGTTATAATGCTGAAAAAAAGGGAAAAACTCAGAACAACAACACAAAAATTTTTAATACCGAAATGGTACAACAAATATGGATTAAGAAATAAAGGGTATTACCTAACAAATACTTTTAATAAATTATCGAAAGAATTATTATGCTTTCAAAATAAGATGGAGGCTAAAAAGAAGTTAAAAAAATTCTTGTTAGAAGAAGGTGGTACGTAGCAAAATCCGATTTATTGTTTTGTGTAAATATTGTATATTGTAAATATTGTATATTATTAATTTATGAAAACTATTATTGTTCAAGGTTAAATGATATCAATATTATAATACTGTAAGTACATGTTTTAAATTATGTGATGGTGTATTGAAATGATTACTGAAGATGATGGGGATGTTATTGATGATGAAATATTGAAATATTAACTCTGTATGTATATTTATTGAATTGTATATTGTATGTGTTTCTATTGCTGCTCTCACAAGTTCTGTTCGAGCATGTTTCCTTCAACAAAATTATTATTATATTATTTTTTTTAAAACACTCTTCCTTTGGTTACTGCATTAAAAATTTATGCTACTTCCATCCCAATTAGTAAAAAAAGAACCATACAATCAGCTGCTTATTCAAGGATTAAAGATGGAAAGCCCATTTCTCAACAACAATTAAATGAATACAGATGCAAACCTATTTACGTTGGACTTATATGTCAGACTGCCTGAGCGGGGAATCGAACCCACGACCTTTGAAACCAAAGGCCGAGGTCCTACCACTGAGCCGTACTGACACGGCCAAAAGAAATCGTTCATAGGCAGCATTTAACACGTGTATATATATACACATAAACATACACTATCAATCACCACTGTAGGAACGCTTATTTGCCGCGTCACACTCTAAGTGAAACGAATAGAACACTTAAATGTGAAATAAGAATTAAAGACGGAAAGCCGGAGGCTCACATGAATTAAATAAATACAGGCGCGGGACAATAAAGATCCAAGCGCCATAAAAATCAGTGGTGAACTCTTTTTTTTTAAACTGTGATTCACACATTGCCGTCAATGTGAAATTGACATTGTTATAAGATTTTCAAGTCTTACCAGTACTCATAAATTTCGTTAAAAAAATTGCATAGCAGTGGAGGAGGGGGAGGGGGTGCGTACCATTGCATGCTAGTCTGGATTAGGAGGAATACGGTAGAAAAGGTTGGGAAGCGCTGCTCTAAAGAAACAAATACAAAAAAAAAAGACATTTAAGCAATCAGCGCTGCAGTAGTACGTGTAACAGAAGCTTAAGCACTTAAAGCAACGGCGCTAGAGCTTTTACACGTGTTAGCGCGACACTGAAAACTTACGTATCTTGTTCTTGTACCTGTTCCTTTAGAGCATTAAGTATTTTTTTAAGGTTTACAAAGCTGAAGCTGCCCTCATACGTCTGATTGCTTACTTGTCTTCTTATTTCCTTTCCTTTAGAGCGTTAAATTTTTTAAGACTTTCATCCGTATTTTATACGTTTAAGTGTTTTCGTATCACTAATGTCTGTTATTATTTTTTTCTTGGAGACCTTTTAGGTAAAAATTAGGAATTTTGATGTGAAATAATGGCGATATGAGGTAATTGAGATGAACACTTTTAGAGATAATCATCCACATTTAAATGGCGTTCAAAAGGCTTCGGCCCTTGTTAATGCATTTCAGCTATAAAGTTGAAAATCGTTCGACATATAAGTGAAATCACCAATTGGCGACAAGACGAACAAGTACATGAATCTTGTAGTCACCTTAAAATAATGTTTCTAGGCCTTGTTCCATTCATACCTACGCTTTAAGCTATTAAAGTTTGAAGTGAGTTCATGGGTTCGATGTCCAGGTGAGGGCAGAGTCCCAATAACAGCAACAACAACAACAAATGACCATTTTGTGGAAGCCAAACGGTTTCATTGTTGTCATTAAAATTTTTACTGCAATGAAAAAGTTATGACACGACCCGAGTACCGAATTTCGTTGGTCTATGTCAATTCTTGGTGTTGTGGGTGGTGGGGGGACTATAGGGTTTAAAAGTTTGATCGGCGTTTAACATGGAAGTTCATGTTGAGGCTTACGTCTTACATATTCGATCCTTGATAAATTCTGGATTGAACGAAGCGTTATAGTATATGAAATATGAATTATTAACAGTACAACAGCACCAGAGCATGGCTGTCTTAAATTTGTTTGCTAAACATCATTCACTGGAACGGTACCATCTGCCGTGTGATTGCAACACGAAATAAAGTATCTGACATAAAACAGAACATTAAACAAACAAACAAAAAAAGGCTGTGGTACTGCAGCCTAACAAACATTTGCTATAATAAACAATTTCAACTTTTTTTTACTACTTTTGCCTCTTGGCGACGAAAGGTTGCTGAGGTTTTGTACAAGAACCTCAGATGCTTAAGATGCATACCGAATGATTAAAAAAAATTAAAATACTTTGAAATGAATTTAGACATGGCTAACAGAAATATTTAATAACGAATTATGAAAATGAGCAGTAGATTTGTAAATATTGTAATGTGTGAAATGTTAATGTTTGCTATCACTTACCAATTGGCTTTATCTAGAGACTTACAAGAACCCCTTAGGTTAGGCCAATACTCCTAAAGACACGAGCAAGTCAAAAAGAAATAAAGAAAAGAACAGAAAAGACTTTCAAAATAAACATTTTTTTTGTTACAAAATTAAGCGGGGCAATTTTGTTTAACGGTCACACTGTTCACGCTTAGTTAGTAGATTACTTTTCTTTTTAATAGTATAAATGTCAGAATGCTGTTTTTTAACAGCTACCATGCAGCTCTGCTGACTACGAATGGGCGTCGCTTATATTACACCAAAATTAACGTGAGGGCAGAAGGGAAGGGCATTAGAGAAATAACAAGGTTCGTGTTTTGCCGTGGCACACCAAATTTCCTCGCTTGTCATCCTGGCAAAGCAAAAGAGACTCGATGACAATAGGAGTAAACATTAACCGTAAATCACGAGGCGATCATGGAAGGCTCACAAATCAGGGAGGTCGAACGAGGCGGAACGAGAGGAGGGGGGAGAATAGACGCTTCCAGCCTAACCCCTCCCCTCTATTCTGCAAAACGGCCGCCATTTTACCGCTTGGTCCGCAGGCTTGACGCATGGATGCTCGTTGGCGCAAGGCTCCATCCACTTCCGGCGACTCCCGTTCGGCGCGCAAGGGTTTTCCGGCAGCGAGCTTGCACGCCGGTGCAGTCACGCGTCACTTCCGGCTAGCGTTCTCCTCTGCGGAGCTGCCTCACTTCCGAACCGCAAACAATCGTCGCCTTTGTATCAAACAGAAAGTCGAGTTGCAATCTCAGTCCGATTCACCCTCACCCCCTCCTCTCGAAATCCACTCGTTCCACCGCCATTTACCTCTTCACGCATCAAGACCCACTTATTCCATGTCACGCAATAGGCAGAGAGTGGAAAGAAATTAAGCAAATCAAAACTAACTCTCTCTTTCTCACGACCTTTTGCGCCATCAGCTGCACTTAGGTCAGCAGGTGCGACGAAACCTTTAACTTCCGAACAAATGGAATTTGAAAAAAAAAAATGTATGAATCGAATCGGTAGGTTGCGTTTGTTGGCTAACTGTGAAGGTGTCATTCGTAGCTATTGTTTATATTTCACAATTCTTGTTCGTAATTCCGGAACCATTAGGTGGCTTCTGAACAAAATTTTAGGCAGCGGACGATGTAATTTGCCAGGAGCTCGGGATAACATTATTTTCCCCCAAATATTATAAACTACAAAGATAATTAATTCATTAAGATACAAACAAATTCATGAAGAGTAATTTGTTTCTAGTCATTCGGCGTCTAAACAAAACAAAAGGGGGAAAAAACACAATAAGTTTAGTTAGGCCTACCCCTCACTCCCAGATAGCAATTATGTATCTATTCCTTGTAAAATAGACACAAGGTGCCAAGCAGTTGAGTCAATGCGCCATAGGTGCCAGGGTTATAGACGCAAAGCGCATATCGTTAGGGTAAATACATGAGTTTAGTGTCAATTTCAGTACTATATGAGTAGCCTATAGTAAAAGTTTTACGATTCCTTACCCACTGATAGGAAACGTACTGTGATGTGATGTCATCGATTAAGAAACATTTAAGCCATTTGATAAGTGGTTACTTGATCAAAACCCATCTTAGCAAATATGTTCAATATTGTGAGTTAACTTTTCGAAATTTAATATTCTTGTCTCTTGTCAAAAATTGTTGCTTTCCCCGTTTCTTCAGCAAAGGTTTTTGTGCTTTTCTTGTTTTCTATGGATTGTTCGTGTTTTTTTTTTCCTTTTACTTTGTAATGTTTTTCTTAATGTTTTTTACAGTTATACACATTTTTTTAATGATTTCTAACAAGTAATCCTGTATTTGAATGTTGAAATTTGTTCTCAGTGATTTTTTTATACTCTGTTTTACGTATTACTATGCCTCTGACTCACAAGGGTACTCACAAGTTCTTGTGGTGTCTGGGTTTGTCACTTCCATGGCTGACTTGTATTTTGCATTGAATAAAATAAACTCAAAGTCAAAACTCAAAAAAAAAATTCCCAATCCAAAACTAGAAGTTACGTTTCAGTGGTAGAATGAGAGCCAAACACTACCTGTCAAGAAGCACTATACCTGTCTGCACAAATAAGATGTTCTGCACACAGTTCTTTACATGTTTCCTGTACACATCTTATGGCGATTTGATTAAAAGGTAAAAGAGGAGAAGAAAGGTGGGAGTAGACAGGCATACTACCTCATCCGATGGCTTCCACATCTTTATAAATTCTATTTTGGACTTCGGGATTCACAATGGAAGTAAATTATTATTATTATTAACAAAAATCTTAAGCCCTAAACATGAACCCAGTCGAAGTTTTTGAGAGAAGCAAGCAAAGTCTGCAACACAATGTATTATTATTTATTGCTCATTTCTATCGTCGGTATTTTCTTTATATAGTCGTTCCCCCATTTTCACAGAACACAATGCTTAGGTGTTCGCTATGCGTACATGGTCCCCATTCCGACAATGTGTGGCCACGACTCGGACCTATCTGCCTATGGACTGCAAAATGCAAAGCTGGAACTTTAAGTATTTATGGACCGTCTGCCTCCGATTACAACACTGTCAAGTTAGTAGGCGCAGCCAACCAATCAACTGTGGAGCAAAC
Source organism: Lithobius niger (assembly GCA_023313725.1). Taxonomy (NCBI): domain Eukaryota; kingdom Metazoa; phylum Arthropoda; class Chilopoda; order Lithobiomorpha; family Lithobiidae; genus Lithobius; species Lithobius niger. The sequence continues at coordinate 221,860 of JAHWFP010014882.1, read as the reverse complement.
GAACCTCACTGCAAAACAGAAACAAAGCTTTCCCGGATTTTTCGTAATTCATCAGTTGACAAAATGAGTCTTAAGATCTCCACCGCCCGAAAAAACCTATACAACATCGTACTGAACTGCCGTTTGAGGTATCGCATCGTGTACAAACCATAGTTGCTGCAACACAGTAAATTGAGACTTTAACGGTAAATTTCCGATGAAATGGGTTAAGTGACGTGTGGAGTGGTGACGTAAGGAGAAAACGAGATGTGGTTAAGGTTGAATTTATTTGGCTCCACGTTGGCTTTCACAACACTCAGTTTTGCGTCATTAGTTCAAACGTATGTAAAAGTTGCAAATGTTTTTATTATCCAGTCTTTCCCACGTACGAGATGGTTTTATTACATTTACTCAAACGTATGTAAATGTTTCAAAAGCTATATACACGCAGGATGCACGAAAATAGGGAGAGGGTATGGCCTTTTAATGTTCGCCTGTACAGCACTCACAACCGTTTCTGTTTTGTGGATATATCTTTTATTTTTTGTACTAACCTTAAATGTGAGTGCTTAGACTTGGATAAACAAAATGGAGAAAGGAAAGAACGCGCAGTGACGTCATTAAAATGGTTTGATGCCACCTACAACACATTGTTTAACAACCAATGTTTGTGACTTAAGGCTAACAATCATTGAGTCAACAGCAGTGTGTTGAAACCTTTGGGTTAAATGTGGAAAGTGCAGTTCGGAGACGAACAAGAGAAGTTTTAACAAGTTTCTGAGGCTGACTGCCATGTCGTACCGACTTCCTGCCATCCAACAACAAATGATTATAACATCCCAAATCAACTATATACGTCCGGTTGTGATGCTTTGCCTCTACAACAGTCGTTGTGCCTTATTAAGGGAAGGATCAATTTTATCTATCATCCATTGCATTCCCAACCAGTGTATCGGCAGCCATTGCTGGTGTTTGAGCTGCCACCATCCTGTGCTGATGAGTCGGACGTTTGTGTTTGGACGAAAGGTTTGTGGGTAAACCTGGCGGACGCCACATTCCATCAACTACCACTGAACTCTCGTCAATACACCAGGTCACAGAATGTCGCGTCAGTGTTTGGTACTTTTTTTCTGAGGCGTAACGCAAAAATTAAAAAATTTAAAAATTTTGATAATAGTAACTGGTTGTGCTAGATTCCTATTGTTCTTCCAGATAGCACACGAGTTAGCGTGGCTATCTCGTGTGCCACAGAGGTGTGGGTTTGAGTCTGACCTCAACTTCCCCATATATTTTTGGGAAGAGAAGGGCCCTGGCATACCTCGTGTTCCTGTCGAACGTGACATGTAAAAGATACGAGGGATTTCCAATCGGAATTTCCTATCTTTATGGGTCAGTGATCTTCAAACATGACAAGACGCGTTTGCTTTTTGAAATCTTTTTATATGTCAAGTTTCAAAATTCTACGTCATATTCATATAATATCATTTGTTTCATTTCTAATTTTAAATTTCTCTGAAAGGATTTCAATGGTGATCGGAATGTAGCTAGCGAACAAATTAATTGTAAGTCAATATCCACATAATCCCTAGCTGAACTTTCTGCGTTTCGATCTGTAAATAAATCATAGAAAGTATGTGCAAAATTACAAATGAATCGGACAAAAGATTAAGAAATGAGAAAAATGGGCCTTTCACTGCGAAGACCCCTTCCTCTAGTGGAAATTAACAAACACAAATGCACTCAGTACGCACAATCCGGGAGTAACCAGCAAAAAAGAAAAATAATAAGGGACCCCCATTTTTATTGGAAGACCGAACCACGAAACGTAAAAGATAGCACCTTTAAGTACGTAAATTTAGTTTTGTATATTGTATTGGCTTATGGATATTTGATAGGATTTAGCTTCATGTTGCCTTTCCTGTGTAACACGCTTTGTTGTATTCACTCAAGCCTAAATAAATGTTGCAATACAAGTGCTATGGTAACAGGCGGTGCGGCAAAAATAGGCAGACTGCAGGTCATTCGTGTGAACAGCCGATTGCCTTTATTCAGTCTTGCAATAAATATTTTTTAAATTTGTCTTGGATTGAGAGGGGGCGGGGGAGAGAAATAGATAAAGTTTCTTTCCTATGGTTTTGTAAACCAGAAAGGACTTTTTCTTAGTGCTGCGAACGGCTTTTGTTTTCAAGCAGACAGTATAGTTGTTGTACTCAGAGCTGTTTGTCTTCCTGTGTTGTTCTGTCTTGTGAATTGTTTACATCAGACATGACTCGTTTGTTCCATAATAATTCCAGCCATTCCATCATTTTTCCAGGTGCGTATCAAAGATGAAATGTTGGGGTGGGGGTGGGGGGGGGGGGGTGGAGTGTACCCAGCATCGGGAAGAAAGCCATCTTCGTTACTGGCGTGTAAAATAATAAGACGATCCGCGGTCGATCCCCTCTTCCACTGGCGTCTTTAATCCAGCTTGACAGACCGCTAACAGATGCTTTCCCCTGTTGCTGTTAGGCCTAACTGTTACATCTTGCCAAATTTTAGCATTCGTTTGTCATGCATTTACCTCATCAAGGTAATGAATAGTCTTCTTCGCAATGCGTTTCATTGCTCGTCCGTATCGCCAATATCGTCACGTTCGATATGGAAGGATTCGCGCTTATGCTTACAAGAAACAAAACCCAAATCTTTCATAATGCTTGCCGTTGCTGTCCTGCCGAAATGTGGTAAATCGCTGTCATCGTTTACGGCAGCCCTAATCATTTTGTATGGGAACTGTACCTTCTCTTCATACGCGTGGATGTTTTTGTCTAAATCGTCGCATATGCGAATTCGTCGTAAAGTTTCAGCCGAGTCTGAATCTCAACGGAGATCGGACGCATGCGGCCGGGCCATGCCGACTGAAGTAGAATGACCAGCAATGATTGCAAATTCCTTCTTGATTTAGAAGGCCGCATTCTTGAAACGTCTGTTAATCCCTCCGTATCCTTTGCAACTTTCCTCACTCACTTGTGAAGGTGCTGCTGGCCAAATTTTATGTAAACATTGACTGTTATCTGCTTTGCGACGACGTCAAAGCCGTGAGGTTTAATACTTGATCGGGGAGACTGACGGCATTTTTAAAGCTACCGCGGTGCCTTCTGACAACCCTGGCAACTACGTGCCGATTTCCAAAACTGGAACAGGGCAGTTATGTAACTAACCGCGAATAAATTCCTATGTCACTTAAAATTACGAGCTCTTTTTTACAATAAAAGTAAATAGTTTGCGTGAGTTATTCGTTGTCAAGTAATAGTAGTTTAACAGACTATTTACACTGCAGCAGATCACAAAATAATCGCTTCTGCAAGCATCGGTCTTCATTTGCCTCTTATCTAGCCAAAAGTTAAGTGCAGTTTTAGATAACAAAAGAAATGTAATGTCGAAAATCACGGTAAACAAGTACAGGAAACATTTCAGGAAGTAACATTAAACTTCCGTGATGGCTGAAATATTGCGATGAACTTTAATTCGTGAAACATAGATGAACGCACTGATTTCTAGAAGCAACAAAAATCTCTTTGCATTTTTTAACCTCGTCCCCGTCGATTCTGAAAATCAGGAATATCAGGGTGAGATCAAGCAATTTCAGTTTAAGAACATGTTCTCAAACTCAAACGCCCTGACTATTTACACTTATACCAGTGTTAAGATCCTGCATCGTTTTGTGACCATATTTGTAACGAAACGCAACGAAATTAGTTGCTATAACCTACGACGGGAGTTTCTTTTGTAATTTCTTGTTATCTCTGTCTTGACAATTTCGCAGTAGAAACAGTCGACATGTGATCGGAAGACCAGGGTTCGATTCCTTCTACATGATGAGACGACAACTGCAGTACCCGGATGCTACGACGGGTGTTTGTTATTATTATTATTATTTGTATATTTTTTAATTTTCTTGCACGTGGACTACGGTACTGACGTATACGTTACAAAAATGGAAAAATTAGTTCGCTAGGTAGTTAGGATTGACTTGTTTCTGTAAAAAATTTGCTACCTCAAGGACTGGTTTAAGAAGCGAAATGATATTGCAGTGAAAAGATATACACCTACATGGTTGAAAAATGATAACGAAACCTTGCAGGATTTTAAAACTGGTGCAAGGGAAGGCTGTTCGAGATCATACTCGTAAAGAAGACATGTTCCCTGAATAACAGCAAAATATGTAATGTTATATTTAGCATGCAAAAGTTCAGACGAGGACTTTCATAAGCAGCGCTCGTAACATGCGGCGATTGGTGACAAGCAGAATAAACTTGAAACACAGCAGAAAATTAAGTTACGACTATAGCGTTGTTAATATTTCCTGACTAAAGCCAAACACAAAACCAGAACACAGTTGGATTTTTTTTTCCCTTCTTTCTGCCGAATGGAAAAGGCTTAAAACTTCCACTGCAAATTTCCTACTCTGCTGCACGATGACAGTTCAATCAGTGAGCCGAGTTCCATGTGCAGCTAAGCCTTTGTGTGTACAGCCGTCTCAAGCTGATGGCAGTCGGGATGAGATCAAACCCAATTCTCTGCACAATGGGGGAGGCTTGCGCAACTTTTTGTGTTACTTGTGGAGAACGGCCCTGCGAGAGAGAGACTGGCCTGGAGATTGATTTTTTAATAATCCCTTCTCCCCGTAGCGAGGGCTGCCCTCTTTCCCTCTGGCCGGCCTGACCCCGGGTCACGGCGAATTCGATTGCGGCTGGCCGGCCGATTTTCTTGCTCGTGGCCGGGCGAGTGTTCAACTAGGGCGCCATCGATCGGCATCACTGACGTCCATCCCCTCCATCCCAACCCCCCTCCCCCCTCCCAACCCTTGCCATCGCTGCAGTCTACAGAAATCAGCAAAATGGCCACTGAGTTGCCAGCCTGGTCACTTTCTGTACTTGAACTGATCAGGCGAATAAAAAGTAATATTCAAAACATGTGAACAACTAACTTATTTCTTCTGTTTGTGGATCCCGAAACCCAATGTCAATTTTTGTGTGATCCAGTATGCCCCGGCGTAAATGGTATAAAGGAGGTAAAAAAAAAGGCCGGCGTTTATTTTGAGAAACATGATCTGCGTGTGGCAACCACCGTTGTGACGGCTTTGCGACGATACTACTACTAAACCGCGCATTGACAAAAGCGTACATAAGTCGTCTCCCATAATGCAACATTAATAAACAACTGAAACTCGGGATGATTGTGAGTAAAGTTCCTGTTGTCAACATTTGAATGTGTATGTGTCGTTGCTGTATGTATGCTGTATGAATTTTTCTTTTTGCATTTTTGATTCATGAGCTGACAAATGTTGCCATTTATGTGAAAATTTGTGAACATGTGCTTTTTTTTCTCTTCTTTCTTCTTTTTGGCTTTTGTTCTCTTTTCAATTTGAGTCGTAATGCTGTTTGCATTTTTCTTGCGAATTTTATTTTTTCGACCATGTATTGGCGCAGCTCACGAGGTTTCCTCGTACTGCGCTTCTTAAAAAAATTGTTTAATCCCTGCTCCGCCCCCCCCCCCCCCCCTCCCCCGCTACAGCTGAAAAAGGCATTTGGAACGATAATTTTATGTCGTAGTGTGCTTCACTGTATTGACGACAGTTTTGATCCAGTTTGGTCTCCTTAGCTGTTGAGAGATATTGACAAAGTTGGTCAGTTCAGGGACGCTTCACGAAGTCACCGCCATGGTTGCACAATAGAGCTTATGCAGACAGGCTCCAGTTAATTAATTTGGAATCATAAGAATTGTGAAGACCAAAGGTTGATCTCTGTGCGGCTTTCTCTATTTTCAAGATGTTGCGGTTCGGACCTGCTGGCTTTAGGTTAGGTGAATAAATGAACGATCGTTGGTGGTGGAATTGGTGACACGTACACGATAAAGTAGATAAGAGTCGGATTTTCATTGGTGAGTTGTTTAATGGTTCAGGTTTAAATCTTATAAATGCTCGTCTAATAAGTTAAATCAAGTAAATGACGCTAATGTAATGTAGGATGAATCATGAAAGTTAAGGGGATGATGTAACTTAATTGGGACAGGATAGTTGGGGGTAAAGAATTCTAGCTATTCAAGCCTAAACAAATTATGACTTACGTCCGCCCAAGTATAATCGTCACGGTATCGAAATGGAAAGATAACAATTCTTCATGAATTTGGTAGTGACAATCCATAGTAATACGAGATAGTGGGGCAAGGTAGCCTGATGGTTAGCATGACCGTCTCCAGTACAGAGGTCCCGGGTTCGAATCGGGCCTCAGCCACCCCTGGCATTTTCGGGTAAAGAAGGGCCCTGTGATGTCTCGTGCTCATGTCGATTGTGGCATGTAAAAGAACCTAGGATTTCCGATCGGAATTAGTTAGCAAAATTGACCCTCTCTCCTTCTGGCGCCATAGCTAACGCTGGGTGCGCGTCAAAAAGCTACAGTAATATGAGATATGCCGCTGTTGTACGTCAAAATAATTTACATTGGGCAATTGTTATATTCGTACAACGACCTCTGGGAGAGGCAGGTTGAAGGGAATCATTTTGCATTCAAGGCTCGTAGAGATATAGCTGGCATATAGCTTCGACAGCTATGGATCTCTAAAAAGGGACTTGTAGCTGCTGACCCGTTTCTGTGTTTTCAGTGAGAAATGATGGTCATGTATACTAGAGGCCACTATTGGAAAGAAATTATAAACATTGCTAAATGAGATTGTAGGGTAAATTGTTTTACAAACAGAGTATCCAAAATGTGGACCTCTCCCATCCTCGTTGTTTCCACTGCTTTTGTGGCTACGGTTAGGGTTAGGCTACTTACAGAATTTTAATTAAGGCAAATTTCTGGCTAGGAATTTTAATGAAGGCACCATTGTTATTTATGATTTTTTTTATGTCATTCAGCAAAGTGGAATACTGTATGTCGAACTTTGTTGTTCCATGATTTTAATTTTTATGTGAACCGTGAATTTTTAGAAAGGGCTTGTATAAGTGATTGCTTCAATGCAGCACAAGCTTCCGTTTCGTGCGTTGTGCTGAATAAATCACCACTTATTTTCTTACTTACATTAACACCGCTTTTAAAACAAACGTCGAATGTAATACCATAGATTAGAAAGTTAACTAGATATACCGTCTTACTTCTTCCCGTCCTACGCGGAGCTCTGGCGGTAGTTGCGGCTACTAACACCTTTGCTAATGCTTTTGCCTTCGAAGCAGCAGAAGGCAAAAGCATTAGCAGAGATAATAGTAGCCGCAACTACCGCCAGAGCTCCGCGTAGGACGGGAAGA
>JAHWFP010014882.1:196996-214199 GCA_023313725.1 Lithobius niger | reverse complement strand
CTCACCGTCGTATTTAAGTAGTGTTTACTAAATTATTAGCACAATTTACAAGATGTTTCGGTATTAATCTTTTAAAATTTAGATCTCTGGGTAAATTTACCTATCAGTAAATGTTTTTGATTTATAACGTGTCATAATGCAACGACATTTCTTGTTTCATTTGGTAAGCGTTGTGCCAGAACGTACGTAAGAATTAGCATTTTTAACCTTGAGTATTGATTATACTGAGCTAGCAACTTTCGCCGATTTTTGTATTTGGACAATTTTTTTTATTTGGCCGACAAATTTTGACGCCATTCACAAGAATTCATAAACATTGGTTTAGCCGTTCTCGAACTCAGGGCCGTGCCACAGAGTAGGGGAGAGGGGAAGAAGGCGGCTGCTCCTTCCCCACCCCCCCCTCCCCGCAAAAAAAAAATGACTAACATAGGCGCCAGATTGGGACGTTCAAATTTAGACAAAAATTCTCGTTTACAAATTTAAATTAACTGATTAACGACTATAAGATAGGTATCAACAAAAAACAACTGTCACCAGAATTCATCAACAAATGTCAAGGTCAGTTATTTTTTCCCCAATGGCCTTAAATCTCCATCCCAATTCCGTAGCAAGCCTACCCCAGCCTGCCACGTGACTAATAGCCCTCGTTATGGAGGAAGTGATTAGTAAAAACGTGGGCAAGTTGAGATCGGCAGAATTTGACTGCAGTTTTCTACTGACAAGTGTAAGCAAAATGGACTCGGGGGCGGAGGGCCAGACCAAGAAAATAAAAACGTGCAGAAGAAAAAAAGCAAGCGTATCTAAGAAAACGTTCCTAAAAAAAATACCGTTTAAAAAAAAAATAGTTTCTGACTTTTCCCGGATTGTGTCGTCGCCCTAGGACTACATACGTAATTTTCCTCTGGGCTTTTATGACCTCAAAGCAGTTATACTGTTACCAAATATCATCGTAAATGTTTTAATTATTCTCTCCCTAGCTTTCTCTTATAATGGTTTGTGTAGTTAGGTAAGGTTAGGTTAGGTTAGGTTAGGTTAGGTTAGGTTAGGTAAGGTTAGGTTAGGTTAGGTTAGGTAAGGTTAGGTTAGGTTAGACGAAAATTCAGTCGCGCAAGAAAAAAATGACGTCACTATATAAATGCAAATAAGCTGAGCTCTGACATACTATGAAATCTATTTTCATTTTGTTATCGCTTGCATACTTGCCACATCAGTGCAACCCAGAACCTTGGGGGGGGGGGGGGACTGAACTTCGCACGGAAACGATAAACAACTTAAAGCCATGTCAGTTAGAACTACTGGAAACTCACTACCGTAAAATATGCAAGTATTTACATATGTAGATGCTTACGTTATCACAATGGTGACGAGGATGGGATCCGAGCCCACGTGGGTACCACAAGAAGTAAGGTGAACTCACGGATTGTACCAGGCCGATGGTTTAAACAATATTAAAGAGCTAATGAAGATGGCATCTGCTATAATTGTTGAAGTTGGGGCGACAACTCACGGCATCATTTTTCTGTCATGCATTGCCTATTTTTGGGAGATTTGACACCGTAAATAAAGTTAAAGACGAATTATGGACTAATTATGTAGAACTGAGTTGTAGTTTAGCGTGAATGACATTCCAGCAGTGAAGTAAGTGCCAGTAATATTAATACTCTTTGCAAAAGAAACACGAGGCTTGCAATGGAATTTGTGTAAATCAACCAAGTGAGGCGACTTGCGCAAACTTGATAACAAAGGTAAACGAACACTATAAATCTAAGTAATCAGTGCAAACGTTTTACTGTACGAAAGCAAAAACCAAATGAAACGAGGCCCGAATTTGTAGCAGACCTACGTAAATTGTTAGATTTTGCGAATTTTGAGACGATTCAGACTACCGTTTGAGAGTCCAATTAGTACGATTGGTAGAGAATGAGAAAACTTAAGAAACCTTATGGAAAAAGGCAATATATTTTTTTTATTGTGTTGTTTATTGTAGTAATCCAGTAACCAGAGTGTCTGCAAATGAATGATGTCCAGCATGTCAAAGGTGAAAGAAAAGAAACGCCAGTAAACAAACTTTATTTCCAATGAAATAAAACTAGCGATTCTAGAAACAATGTTAGAGGACCTAATAATGAGAATGATGAAACTCATCACTGGGACAGGATCTTATCGCCTTCGAACCTCTAACTTTCGTTATTGACTAATGAAAATATTTTTGTCAAATGCTTTCGAAGTAACCTAGTTCGTCTTGTAATGGTTCAAGACTTTTACGTCTAGCATAGCAAATTTGTTGTCGATGGTGCAAAGTTGATATCACACTCCTGATGTGTGTTTTGCCAAATCAAAACAGCGTCACTATTGTAAATTAATGGGCCATAATTCCACACCTTGTCAAAAGTCTAAAAAATGTCATTTAAGCCTCAGGAGGGGGGAAATAGGTGTCTATACTCCACAACCCGTGTAGAAGCTGAGGCAGAAGAGGCAGTTAAATTATCATTTTACCAACTAGGGGAATTCTCAGCCAATAAAGGTCAACCTAGGTATGGATGGAATCAACAATGAATTGGAAATAAAATGTAGTCCACGAAAAATTGTATCAACAGAAATGTTTCTATTTGGAATTAAAATACTGTTGGTAGTGAAAGCTCAATAAAATATCAGTTTGATGAATCCAAAACCACCAGTTTACATCTCTGTAATGTGTGGTGCAGTGGCAACCCGGACCACTGCACTGTGACTGAGGTTGGCGCTAATGACCAAGTTGTCGACGCGCCATTAAGCCTCAATCCCTCCCTCCTCCACCAGTTTACAATGATTTAAAACTAGAAATATGAAGGGAAAACACTCAATATTGCACTCGCTAATTGCACCTTTTCAAGAAGATGAAAAAATTCATCACAATTCTTACCATGATACTAAGAAACATCAAAAATGAAGTTGTCAGAGTTGCTTGCCACAGTTTGGATCTACATGGCTTGTCTGACAAATTCAATTTTCTCCATCACAAATATGTGTCCAATGGCTACCCCAAACCTGTCACTGCGCCACACATTACAGAGATTTTAACCAAATCCTAAATCCCGATCTTATCGTGTATCTGTATTTCCTGCAAAAACCCCCGAGCCACTACACTGTGACTGAGGTTGGCCGCTAAAACCACAGGTTCCAAACGCCATTAAACCTCACCTCCCTCCCCAAACCTGTCGTTGTATAAATCTTTAAACTTGGACTGAGTGCCATAAAGCTTCACTCTTCTCCCCCGCCCCCCCCCCCGAAGAATCACATGCAGCTTTATCCTGATAAGATATCTTTCTTTTGTGCAACCTGTAAATAATGCTATCACACCCCTTCAAAGAGCCCTGAAATTAAGTGTGTCTTCTCTGCTAGCAGCTTCGTAAAATGTTGCAAAACCACTCATCCTCAAACAACGCCTTCGACACTGAAGATGTTGTGTACGTGTGATGACGTGTGTCAACTACCAACAATCCTACATTGGGTGCCACTAAACAATCGATTAACGCATAGCTGGCCATTGCTGTGACCTAAAGACGTTTATTCTGCTCAGAAAAAGCGGAAACCATCTAGCAACTTTCGGTACAACCTCCATCCTCCATAGAGAATACCATACTTCTTCCCCCCCCCCCCTTAAACTCCATGAAAATTTCAAGCCGAAAGATAAGCTAATCAATCACATCCGACCAACCCAACAAGTTATGGCTCCAAGGGCGAAATGCTTATCGTAAACAGATGGCACTACTGTGCCATGACATCCAGATTTTATAAAGATCCATCATTCTCTCTCCAAACAGGATAGTTGACATTAAACTCATTTCAACCATGCCTCTTTATAAGGTTGACCTAGGACAAGTGTTGTCATCTGTGTCCCCCTCCCCCCCTACTTCGGTTTTTCATCAAATGAACATTCTGCCAAAAATGTTCTGTATCAATTCAAACTGCGACAATCAGGTGACCCAAGTTGACAATCAGGTGACCCAATCAGGTCCTATATCAGACACTGGTACCGTGCATATTATTTAGTTTGAATGTTGTTTCTATGTTAACACATGTTGACTGTAATATACTTTGAACTATTTTTTCATCCTCTTGATAAGCTTCGTGCAGTTAGCGAGCGAAATATCATCCATCCGTATCATCCATCGGTTGCAAGGACTCTCCTTCATGTTCCTTCATCTAGTGCCCTTGACTGCGTCAAATTGATACTTGAATTAAAACCAATGCCCATTACACTGCGGCTGTATGTCGGTGACAATATAAGCCCTGTGGCAAAATCTGAAGCCTCTGTAGAACTTCGGGAGAAGAGTGAAGGACTACCCACTTTTAGAAAGAGAATGGCGAAGTAAATTGTGTAACAATTAAACCCCTCGTGAAAAGTTAGAATTTGTTAGTCTTACCTTAGAAAAATCATTAAAGAAACACAATGGTAGGTTCTTAAAAACTATGAGAAGACCGAGTTGGAGCTAGAGATGCTCTAGATAGGAGCTATATTTTTTTTATCAAGATGTCCTTTACCAACAAAACTGTGTTGATAAACAAGGCCGTGTCAGTATGGCTCAGCGATAGGAACTCGGCCCTTGGTTTCAAAGGTCGTTCCAAAGGTCGATTCCCCAATCAGGCAGTCTAACAGATAAGTCCAAAAGGCCACGTAAATAGGTTTTCACATGTATTTATTTAACTCTTGTTGAACCATCGGCTTTCTGTCCTGTTTAACAAATCATCTTGTGGAAAAGATCACAAATGAAGTGGACCTTATTGCAATGAATTATTTACCAAATTCAGTCACGTGTGACCAAGTTTAAATGCCCACTAGACGAGACCTCCATATTGTCAATAGTGCTAGCCTATGAACGAAATGGGTGGCCGTACTTCCAATAACAAACTAAGTTAACAATAGAACGAGGTTGTTTACTGAGGGAGGGGGGGGGGGCGCCAACCAGTTTTATTGTAACTATGATCTTGAACATTATGATCGAGTTACGTTTGGATTCGTGTAAAATGCTTGAAGAAGTGCATTTATGTGAGCAATGTTAAGAAGCAAGGCACTACCCTCCTAAAGCAGTATTACATTCCTTGAAATGACCTAGTTGTCCAGGTTAGTGAGTTCATTCTGATTTTAATGGGCCATTAGAAGGAAAGAAGAAGAATGCTACTGCATAATGAAAAATGCTACTTCAGAGAAGAGGTCTGGAAATCCCGAGGTTTGGTGACGGATAATGAAACCGTGTACCCAACAGAATGGTGTTCGACACGCACTTTCTGGTACGTATCATCCATCGGTTGCAAGGACTTTCCGTCAAGGAAGCTGTTATTAGATTTTTGGGGTATACCGACGTGTTCCACGCACAACAACTTGATGCACCATGATCGTGTTACATTTGGGAAGATGCAACTCGGGTAGAATGTCCAACACGAAGTAGTCTGACCGAGATCAGGTTAGATAACATCAAGATTTGGAGCACAATGCTGGTGGGAAGCGTGTTACCAAATTTCTTGTGAGTGATGAAATGTGGATAAAAGATTTCCGTCTTAGAAGGACGTGGACAAGAGATACAGTGATAAAGATATTTAGGCGTGTCATTACCAGGACCAAACCATTGACTGATGTGTGTAGAGACGACATGGAGATTGACTTTTTGGCTGGCCACAGTGGTTTTTTTTTTTTGTATGTGACAAATTCATGGCGTGAAGTGCATTGCCTTTTCACCTAAGTGTACAAGTTTTTATGCGGGAATCTAGTAATAGGTCAAATCAGTTGTCTGTTCATTACAGATCAGTTGTGTTTAACTGCCTCTTGTGGTAGAGTGTCTAATCCAGATAATTGTAGAGCACGGTAAAAGAGTTGTTCCCTCGACTGTCACCTTTGTTTTACCTGCTGGGGCAGACGTGAATGTTGATGAAAGTGACCAGGAAGATCACGCTGGGTAGTGATCATGTCCTATTGATTCCGACTGCAAGTGAAAAGTAGTGTTCCAGGTTCTGCTGTGCCAACAATACTAAAAGGGAATTAAATAGATGGGTAAAATGACAATGGCCAATTTCAGAAAGCGATGGGATGGTTAAATTTGAACAAACTATTGGTTCATAATTGTGTAATTTAACAAGATTGAAGGGTTTGTAAAAAGTGTAAAAATCTTTTAAATGTTCCCAGTAAGTACTAAGCAATTTGACTGTACGTAGCAATTAATCTTAAATAAGCACTTGAATGAATTAATTGGTTACAGCAAAAATGGAAGGGGAAGGTGTGGTATATTCTCTATAGCCTAGACTGCAAAAACAGTGGACCGTCTCTATTTTGTATTATTGTTGAACACTAAGTAATACCGTAAGTACTCTATTTGTGGAGCGGGCCCTCAATTGTAGCCGGCTGTTTTCCCAATCATGAATGAGTAGTTGCCGGTGTCTAGTTGTGGCCTGGTTAAAATGACTCGATTTTGAAAAAATTCTATAAAAGAATTCCGATACATAAGCGGATACCATCCCCGAATTAAAGAGTAATCTTAAAAGCATTCAAGTGATATTATTTACCTTTTTTAATGTCAGACACACGTTAAAAACATGTACTGATACCATAAATTTCCTTTCTAAATTGTGTAGCTGGTCTCTAGTTGTAGCTAGGTCTCTAATTGCAGCCCAGGGTCAAAATGGCTTGATTTTTAACCAGTAGCCCGGGCTACAATTAGAGGATTTACGGTAAATGTCATCAGTCAATCCTCTCAACAGTAGTGGTCGAGTCGTCCTTCCTGTGACGTCAAGTACAGACACTCACGTTACCACAGCAAGGATCGTTTCAGGTCGAGTGTAAACTAAAACCCAGCAAATTTAAATTCCTGTTCTGCCCGTGGATGGCAAGTTAGATAGTCTAAATATGAAGAGGAAAGGTCTCAGCGCTCAGCGTTAATGTAGACAAGTGATTCATTGGTCTGTAGAAATCGACGTCGAGATTATTGCAGGATGTAGACATCTTCGATGGTTACACTTTATGTGCTCACTAGCTATTTCTGAATTCACTTTCAGAATAATTTAGTAACTTAAGCAAGTCTATAAACAGACTTAAATTGGTCGACACGAAATTGGCTAAATGGCAAAATCTTAGACGAATTTCGTTCATTCAATGCCTGTCCTTAGGCAAGTTACAAACAAGTTCGTAGGTCAGCATTGCCTTGACATTGACATCGAAGCTCTACCACTATTTTAAGCTTCGTGATTTAAAATTTGTCAAGAAAATTTACACAACGTTCCCGTATTTATAATGCATGTCTGCGTTGTTTATTAAAGCACTGTTCTCTCATGTTTGCAAACACAGTACATCAACTAAAACTTTTAGCGGAATATTTTCTACGTCAAAATTCCCTAATTATGCTTGTATTAGGTTTAAATTCTTTAAAAATTGTTTTTCTTTTTTGTGTCTTATTTCATAATGGCTTTAATGAAAACCATCCTATCATGTAGCATATACCTGCAGGAATTTTCAGGAAACCGATGAGACTAACCAAGACTTGTCGAGCCAAGGCGAGACCAAAATGACAGCGTGATGAAAACGAGAACAGACCGAGAATGCAATATTTTGATGACGAATAAGACCAAGTACTGTAATTAAAACGCCTACACAATCTCAAACTCAGACTTGAAATGAATTCACCACCAGAACGTCGTAATGGCTACGTTTGCAAGAAATCTGGTGGTGAATGGCACTAAAGAGTTTGACGTAATCTCAGTCTGAGTTCAAGCTTGAGTACACGTTCGGTATAAACACCCAAGTCTTGACTTCCCTCGACCGAATCTCCTTTAGGTATGTATATGCAACGGTTTTGCCTGTTCATGTGTTTAAAAAGCTTACAATAATATTGTTCGTATGTTTCCCTTACAAAACTTGTTAGCTTTTAGTCTTCTGTACAGCCGTACCGTCTGAGAAGACTATTGCAATGACTTTGTCCGTCCGTCCGTCCGACGCTTTTTTCAACTTCGCAACGGTACCAGGTATTGACGACCATTGTTTACAACGTTAGATTCAGTGTAAGAAGTTAGTTAAATAACATGGCAAATTAAAATATCGTTATTTCCTCATAGCTAATAGACTTCTTCGACGTAACTAAATTAAATAATAACATTTGATCGTCGAATTAAAATCCTTAATTAAAATCCTCAATTAAAACAAATGGATTTTAGCTTCGTTTAAATAGTCTCGTCGCATTGTTGCATGAATGAATAGGCTCACAGTCGAACCAAATTGTCCTTTAGGCCTATCTTCTACTTACGAAATTAAAACTGCATTTTTAAAATTAGACCTAAAAAATAAAAATTAGGCCTAAAATCATGTTACCATGGCAACGTCAAGTTGCTACGAGTCGCTGTTGGCTTCATCAACAGCGTCTCTCTCGTCACTTCCCTACTACCACTGATCTATATATACGCTACGTGGCGCGTTACGTTGTAACACTGTAACTGTGTGCCTGAAGGCGCACCGTGTTGCAAAAATGAATAGGCTTACTATACAATCCATATCTCTGTTAGCTGCTACTTACGAAACTAAAACTGCTGGTTAAAATTAGGCCTAAAAGCTGACAATTACGCCCCAAATGTAAAACAGGCCTAAAAGCTAACACATTTTTAACCGGCAATTGTGATGGCTACTGCTTTTAGATTTGTATAATAGAGATAGCTGTTGTATGATAGAGGTGTGCACCTCAACATTGGAAGTGGAGGAACTGTACAGAAGACCTGTGCGACTAGGCAGTCGCTGTAGCCGCTTGTTTCTTTACGAACGTCGTATCTTAAGCTTGTAGCTTTTAGCTTTAAGATACTTTCCTATTTTAGTGTATGCTACCGTGTCACAGCGATCATTCCGGGTGTTGCATCTTGACCAGCATCGGGATGGTACTGCAGCCCGACGTAAGACAACCTTGGCGTTGGTTTGCAGGGCATCAACCCCTGCTTAGCAGTTATGTTAAGCCAAGTCTATGAAATTACTCCCTGCGACATTACAGAGAGCCACCTCCAGCTTTATAAATACGGCAACTTGTTCGTTTACGTAACTTTTGTACTTCCGATCTTGTGTAAATATATCCAAGTAAAAATGGGGGGTACACGGAAAGTTGAGGAATTGGAGCAAGAATGTTTATAATGTATCGTCCTCCGAGAAATTGTTTGCCAAATCTGGCGTCCGTCAGGGGTCGGCTCTCGGCCTCTTCTTATTCATTGTGTTAGTCCAAATTCCGTTCTTGTTTTTCTGCAGACGATCTAAAGATTTTCATATAATTAACAACAAGCTTAAAACCGGACTGGCTTTAGCAATACAATACAGCAGTAGAGCAGTCACGCGACGTAGTATTATTGTATATAACTCTGTACTGGAGCCTTAATGGGTTAGCTGCAAGGGGCACTGCAGAGAGAAACAGAAGGGCGTCATACTGAAGCCGATGCTGTGAAGAGTGATTTCTTAGACCTAAAACGCGCGATTTTTGTTGTTGGAGAAAACAACGTTATTTTAAGCCTAAGAAATCCGCTCTTCCGTTGTTTTTCCCTCCATTTTTATGTAGTGCACCTTGTAGTTATGCCCTCGTAAAACCCATACTGGTGCTAATCTGGTGCCAATATGGCGGCAAATGTCACTGCTCTATAGAAGCAATACATCAATACAAGCTAAAAAGCAGAAACTACTGCTTGGATGGGGCTCCATTCTAATGAAATGTTAGACACTCAAGATTCTTTAGAATCGAGACTCATACAAGCATTAGTTTCTGCTTTTCAGCTTGCTTTGCCAGTCCGGTTTTGAGCTTGTTAATTTACCACCAATGGTCTCGTCCATAGAGTATTCTCTACTAACGAGCCAAAACAAGGACGAAACATTTTGTCTAGAGATCTCTATGGGTGAGAGCAGCTTGATTGATTTTGAGTGATAATTTACAACTGTTAATAACTCACTGAAACTACCATATGCTATAAACTGTGTTTTTTCTTGGTCAGAACAGTGGATTTAAAGCTGAATTCATAAAAATGCCAAACGACAACTTTCCACTCGTATCGTAATTTAGATGTAAACGAAATTCCTTATATGATTAACAATATGCTCCTTAAACGCATCACAGAAGTCACTAATCTTGGAATAACCCTTCAACATTGTGAAAAAAAAAGCATTTAAAATGTGTGGCTTCTCGAAACTTTATACTTTGTCAGTGACATCAAAACATTTATCACCGTATATAACGCAATTGTCCGAAGTATAATTTCTTACGCATAACGCATTCATAGTCTGGAACTCCACACAGCAATACTTAATCGCAGAGGTTGAAAGAATTCAAAGAACTTTAGCTAGATACGTTTGCTATAAATCCGGACTTAAACAGAGATGATTACTCCTACGAAAATCTAAAAATTTGGGATTCCAGATTTAATAAAATTTGGAATCCCAACTCTTGAATAATTTTGACAAGGTTATATAATCTGATATACAAGAACATATTTTCACCTGAAATTCTCAGACATGTAGGCTACGCATCTTCATTCCACAGGTTGCAGCTTGGTATACCGCTACGGTTGGAGTTTCCAGAGCCACAACAGATTGCATAAACGCATTTGGCATCATTATTATCCAACCTTACGTAACAGTCTCAATAAAACCCATTCAGTTTATTTTCTCAGTGAGAAAAAAATGTTATGAACTGTTTTTTTTTTTTTTTAATAAATCCATCCAACTCTCCGTGGTTCTATTATGAGGTATAAACCCTGTTGAACCAATATTCAAATAAATAAACAAATAAATATATGTGTTTTATTCTTATGCACAGCCAAAACGGCTGAGAAGACTATTGCAATGACTTTGTCCGTCTGTTCACCCGTCCGTCCGTCGCCTTTTTCTACTTCAAAACGGTAACAGATAGAAACAACCGGTTTTCACCATTAGATATACAGCGTCCAAAAATTAGTTTAAAAGAATAAAAAAAAAACCCGGAAGTATGAAGAGGAAGTGACCCACAAGTGACGGGAAGTGGCCGGGAAGTGATCCCATCACCTATGGAACGGTACCAGACAGACGCAAACGGTTTTCACCATTAGATATACAGCGTGCAAAAATTAGTTTAAAAGAATTTTAAAAATCGGAAGCATGAAGCGGAAGTGGCCCGAAATTGGCGGAATTAACGGAAGTGTACAGAAGTCCGGTTGCGACTAGGTAGTCGCTGCAGCAGCTTGTTGTATTTTTTTTTTCCAAATTCTTTCCTAGGCATTTCATTACGCAAGATGCTTTAGAGATAATTTCGGACTATTGTAACGAGAAAATGTTTAAAGGCAAGCTTCAATAAACCAACAGTGTAATGACTGCGCCTAATCATCACAAATCTACTTGCAATTTATTCAAGGAACACAGATGTTAATATATTGAGCTACTGCATTTTTACTTGAAGAAATTATTTTAACAATGATTTCAAGCTTTTAAAGATGAACTGAAAATGAATTTGCTTTGCGATAAAAACTAGAATTAAGATTCAGTTGATTAAAAATAATCAAAGGTTAAAAAATTTTTTTTAATGTTATATACCATATTAAAATATAAAGGGCTAACTTGATTTTAACAAGTTAGCCTAACTCCAAGAAAGGATAAATAAAAGAATGGCAAACGGATAACTTAAGACTACCGTATGGAGAGTCATCCCACTCCAAGCCAAAGCCATAGCGCCTTAAAAGGCGAGAGAAAAAATTCTGCGTAGTAATTTTAATCGGAACTCCCTACGATCTGTCACACGCCACAATCGACATGAGGATGAGGGATCGCAGGGCCCTTCTTTCCCCAGAAACGGCAGGAGTGGCAGATGTCAGCTTTGACCACAGACCTCTGAAACATGAAACACTCCTGATAATCATCAGGCTACCTTGCTCCAGTGATGACGGAGACTACTTCGTGGTTTACTGTTTATGTTTTTGTTTTTTTTATGTTTCTATTTTCCTCATGGGTGACCCAATCATTTTAGCAGTGCGGACTGTGATTTACCGATACAAACAATAATAATAATCATTATTCGTCACACTTAAGGCAGACCCAGAAAGCCACTTACCAGCCCAGAGTTAAAAATCCAACCATACCCACCGCACAGAAAAGTGTACAGTTGATCAGATCAAACGTAATAAAAGAAAGCGTCACAATTGTAAGAAGAAAAAAAAATTAAAAACGTAATAAATGTATGGTAAGGTTGACTTCAGCCAATTTCCCTTAGAAGGATCCCATAGATCGTACAGCAACAAACACATCAGGCGGATCGTTCCACCCGTTTACCACTTTGTGAGCAAAAAAATAAAAAAAATTCCTGTGATCATATCTCTTAGAACCAGTGACTATAAATTTAAGAGGGTGCCCATGCGTCCGACTGAAATTCCTTAACAGTTACTCGACAGAGTTGGAATAGTCAAAATCGAACAAATCATTTAAAAAGGAAAATATTAGACGGAGTTGCGCCCTCTCCTCACTCTCCTAAGCTCCAAGGAATCAAGATCGTTTAATTTCAGTCTGTGGGCATACCTTAATTCCCGACAACCGGGCAAAGACCGCGTAAAGTTTCTGTGTACAGACTCGATACGTTTTTTTGAGCCCCATTCGACGCGGGGACCAAACGGTGATGGCATACTCCATGATTGATCCAACTTACTTTTTAAAGACCCCAAACTAAAGTTGCCCGTAAGTAAAAACCTTCTTGATCATAAAAATCTTCCTGCAGTTGGATTTTGTGTAACGTCGAACTTCCCTTCACCCTCTTTGTTACCAATGAAGAGGGAGAGAATTCGGGAAAATTGCGACTAGGTTGACAAATTTCAACCTAGACGTAATTTTCAGAATTCTTTTCCCCCTTCATTTGTAACAGAGAGGGTGAGGGGGAGTTCAACGTTAGAAAAAAATATCTGTGGACTTATTTTTTTGCTCCTTACCCTATTTGGAAGTTATTTCTTTGTTTGGTCAAAACAGAAGCTTGTGTTAAGTAAAGAATATAGTGATTTTCTCCGGACTTTGTCACATTCCGTGAATCCCCTTCCCCGCCTTGTGAGACGTCATTTGTGTACGGTCCCTTGTATTTATTTTGATACGAGATTATATTTTTTTTGTTAAGGGGGGGGGGGAATGAGGCTTAATGGTGCGTTGTTAAGGTGAAATTGTAATTCAGCAATTGAAATATTATAATTTAATTTCATTAGGCTATTTAATTGTAATTTTAATTAAGTACATTTAAAAAGGAATTTACCTAAGACTGATCTCAACATCGTCCACAAATTTATTGACGTTAACAGAGTTTGACTGAACAAGCACTTTTGACAAATTCAACAGTTTGACTTGAATAATAATTCAGGAAAACGACAAACAGTAATGGACCCAGAACCGATTCCCGAGGAAGACCGCTAACCATTCGATGTATCATCACCAACTACTACCCTCTGGCTTCTGTCTTCAAGATAGAAGATAGAACTGGTGACAAATTGTACTGGCTAGATTCCATTCGGAGAAGCGATAAAGAATCTCCCCAACGGCCATGGTAAGGTAATTTTAAACTTACACCCTTCTAAATTGTGGCTAGAAGTAGGTTACTATTTACCAGGTCAACCATAAAATTAAATAAGGTGGCTTATTTACATTATCGTCATTTGTAATACATGAACACAACAAAGCCTCTCAGGCAGAAATGAACGTGCTAGCAGGCTAGTGTTGAAGTGACGTGCGGCACAGACGAAAGGAGTCTGACCCTTTTATTAACTATGTGACGTCATGAGATGTCACTTACAAAACAAAATAAAAAGCAGGATGGAATAGTGCAGGATACCCTTAGGCCTTAATGCAAGGTAAATAAAACTCAACTACACTGCAATCCCAACTACGTTCAGTTTAATACCGTTAAATTAAGTTAATTGACTCAACAAACCGCCTCTGTCATATGACAAATAAAAGAATGGATATTTGATAAAAGAATGGTCAAAACGACTACTTTTTGGTTTATTACTTTTTCATGTGTCTAGTTGATTGTATGTATGTTTATGTTAACCTTGGACTGTTTTATTTATTTTTTTCTTCAATGTATGTAACTACCTTTTCTTATCTATATAATACCAAAAATTCTGTAGCGATAAAAGTACACTTTTGGCAACACTCTGTATAAAGTTTCTATTCATTGGTATAAAATTTATTTTAAAAAAATAATTAATTTACTGGACCACGGCCTTGGCTTCATACTAATTCTACCGTGCCGCAGTCATCTGCCCGTATGTTTGGAGTAAAGTTACTACACCTGCTCGCGCCACTTGATTTGCCGTTGACTTATCGTTTGTTAGTCGTATGTATATTGTGTTCCAAGTTTGTTGGACTAAAGCTACAAATCGATCAATTTTTAGTCTAAAAAATTCTTTAAACTTTATCACGTAAATAATTTTTTGAATTACACCCCTTGCACCTTCCCAAAACTAACACGTTTTTGAGATTACGTGCTTGACGGAGCAGTATTGTTCCTTTGAGTGAGTGGGGGAGGACGGAAAGGGTTGGGGGGGGGGGGGGATAGAAGGAAACGCCCTCCTCAAAGCTTCCAACGACGTACCATTCAATATTTTGGCATTTTTTGGTGCTTTTTTCGTTCAAACGTTTGGTTAATATCATTCCGAATCCAAGTATATGAAATGATGTTTCCCAATGAGCATGCTCCTGCCGGAAGTCCTCATCCGAAGTTGTGGTCTAATAGCAGCTGGCGTCATCCGAACATCCGTTATGGATTTATATACTATTTTCACCTATTACCTACAATGCAAATCTGGGAAGTAAGAAGAGACATCCTTATGCAAGACTATTAAGTGGACAGTATTAACCCTAAAGGTCACCTGTGGAGGACAGGGTGGCCCTAAAGGTAAACTGTGGAAGACAGAGTGGCCGAATGATTACCACAAATATTGTATATGCAGTAGGCCTAACGGGTTCAAGCTAAGCCTTAGTCCACCTCGCCAGGGCATTTGGTGTTTGGTTAACATCTCTGTAATGTGCGGTGCAGGACCATTCTTGACAATTACACTGTGACTGAGGTTGGCACTAATAACCGAGCTGTCGACGCACTTTAAGGCTTTAACCGCCCCTACCTCACCCTCAGTCCACCTAGTGTATTCGGGTAGGGAAGGAAGTGCGCTCATGATCAAGTTGCCAACCGCATGTAAAAGATCCTAGATATTTCCTAGAAAAATTATCCCTCTCCAGCCCCACATAGCTTTAGCAGTTGAAAGGGACGTAAATTTGAAGGAGCGTAACGGACTGTTGATAAATCCTCTGTTTAGGCATGTGATTCACAGTGCATTAGTATTCAAAGCTCTTCTTTAAGTCGTCTCTGTCTGCTAACTGTGTAAGCCCATAATTTCAAAACCTTATTTTTTTTGGTTACTTTCATTGTAGTTGAATTCCATTACGAAGCTATAGCTTTTGTGTAGTGAACTTTAAGCAAAAGATTCGCAGCTTCGTTGAATGATACGATATGATAAAGATAAGTTAAAAATAATTCATCCAAGTGGAACACTCTGGAGACTTGACGCATTCCCAGCCCAAGCCACAGCGCCAAAATGTGAAGGAACAAGTTTGCTAGGTATAATTCCAGTCGGAAATTCGTAGAATCTTTGACATGCCACAATCGACATGAGCACGAGGCATCATAGGCCCTTCTCCTTCTGAAAATGCCTCGAATCCATGACCTCCGGCAGATGAGACAGTCTTGCTAAACATCAGACCACCTTGCCGCATCGAAGTGGAACACTATCAGACAAATTCAAGTTAGATATCAAAACCAATCTCCTTTTTTCTTAATTCATAATATTTCCTTTGATGCCTCGGGTTTTTTTTTTTTTTTTGGTAGTGTCAATAAAAATTATAGCTCTTACTTTATTTCCGTATGTATTATTTACTGTTATTGGTAAATAAATAGATAAATAAATTAATTGATAATTAAATAAATGAATAAAAATGTCATCGTGTTATCGTATTATTATTTTTGGTTTTAACTACTCAAAAAGTAGTTTTTGATGTATTCACGAAATTATTCCTAAAATAAATTCGTATATTTAATACGATGTCGCATCTTTAGAAACGCTAGCTGGTCATGACGCCGGGAGTGAACCAATCTTAGCAAGTGGTCTGGCCTATTTAAGACGCTGAACGTGAGCCAAACGTTTAAGTTTTAAATTAAACACGGACTGCAAAGGAGCCCAGTGGCAGCGCTTGGGTGAGCGAGGCAGCTGTAAATCCATTGGATGCAAAACTCATTGTCATGCACTATCTCGTGGCCCTTTCCTTAAATATTGATTGTCATGAAAATAAATGAAGCTTCATACACTCAGTCTACATAATAATTCACAGGTGATTTTTTTTATTTGGTGTTTCCATTGTTGAGCTATAATCGGATTGGCTGGGACCGTAGTTGCAGACTTTCTTTCTTCTCATCGTAATTAATCTTGGCCGCGGGTGGTATCTGCCTGCCTTCGGTGACCATGGCTCCCCTTTATGGCGTTCACTCCTGTTTGCTTCCAATCCGATGGCCCAACCTCCAATTGTTGGCGATCCGTCCTCCATGCTCATCAAATAAACGGACAGAATGCGGGACTTCCGGCAGTGATTGGACGTTTCCAGGCCTGAGGGGCCAATTCAATGTGGTCGTCTGGCCAACGCCAATAACTCACTACAAAAGAAAAGAAGTCTTCGTCAAATCCAACAAACATTACAAGCCGTTTTACGAAAATAAGCGTTTTGAAGTTTGCGGAACGAGCAGACTGGTATTAAGAGTTATAAACATGAAATTGCTCAAGTTGGTGTAACAGTGGAAGTCACGTGTTTTACCAAAGAAAATTTGTGAAGGATTCGTGTTTTCGATTGCCTTACGGTTCTGTTTCAACCAAACTCACTCTGAACTCTAGTGGTGACTAACCTACACGAATGTTTATAAAATAATAATAATAATCATTGTATTATTCCATTACTATACATTATATATATACAATATACGCCGTAATGCTCGAATCTATTAATTAAAATAGCTTGTATAAGAATAAATATACTTTTGGTTATTAAAGGTTTGAATTTGAAGAATTTATTTTAAAATTTTAGAATTCAGATTTCGAATTTAACACTATTTCGACACTGTCATTCAATAATAATAATAATAATAATAATAATAATAATAATAATAATAATAATAATAAT
>JAHWFP010014882.1:180314-196986 GCA_023313725.1 Lithobius niger | reverse complement strand
ATAATAATAATAATAATAATAATAATAATAATAATAATAATAATAATGATAATTTATTTAGTGTAACAACCACGAGTCTACAAGAGCCAGTATGTGCACTGAAACAAAACAATAACAGATCCTTAACTATAATAAGCTCCGTAATTTAACAAAATTCGGTAAACGGCGATTACAGTGGTTTTGCAAAGACATTTCAAAAACAAAAACACACCTGAACCACCAGGAAGAATACAGTCCACAGTTCTACTTGAATTTTTCGGAGAAAATACCGTTATCCTTCTTCAGAAATACACGCACAACACGGAGGAAAAATAAGTTCTCACATCACCATTCGTAAATAAAAATTCGAAAAAGCTTTCGAAAGGTGATGTGAGAACTTATTTTTTCTCCGTGTTGTGCGTGTATTGCTGAAGAAGGAGAACGATATTTTCTCCGAAAATTCAAGTAGAACTGTGAACTGTGTTCTTCCCGGTGGTTCAGGTGTGATTTTGTTTCTTGAAATAATAAGCTCATAATATCACTTAGCATATTTAACAATAAAAGTATTAAAAGTTATCATTTAAAATTTCTATCCTCAAAAGATACTTAATTTCATTTCAATATTCTGCAGCTTAAAAAACAGGTGAAGCAGTACAACGACTACATACTAGAAGATCCCCAAAATCCAGCTTTTAATATGTTTTTTTTTTTTTAACATGTCATGAAAGTAGAAGGTATTTCATAAAAAATGTGTGGTACAACATAGGCCATTCTTCTTCCACCAAGTAGGAGTTTGTAGCCATGCAGTTGTATTCCTGGACGGTCTGTGGATGGGTATTTTGTATTTCGATTCAGAATAAAACTTAGAAATTATCGAATACTTGTAAAGTTGCTTAAAAAGTAAGATGGTTATTTTCAGTAAAAAATTCAAATTAGTCAATTTTCAAATTGTAGAATTCAGATTTCAGAATTTAACACTATTTAACTCTAATTCAACACAATTATTCAATAATAATAATAATAATAATAATAAGCTTTTATAACACGTACAAAGTACAAGGTACGAAATCCATTCGGAATAGTATGTGCAAGCCAAAAAAAAAAAAACATCACGGTTTTGTAGTAATTAATGAATGTGCAATTAGTGCAAGCTACGCGCAAGGAAAAAAATAACAAATAATATATAGTAATTTATAAATATATCCTATATATTGACAACACAGAAATATAAACATCTAATTTTATGATATAAATTTAGATGACATAAATTAGAAGTTGTTAAGAAAGCATACTAATGAACAATTCAAGTTAAAAGGAAGCAACTGAAGATTGTTTAGTCAGTAACCACTTTTTTTATTTCTTTTTTTTATTGCTGATATTTTACTCAAGTTTTGTTAAATTGGCTTGTAGCTTATTAAACTAGCTTGGAGTGGTTACTAGCTTGGAGAAATTCGCATGGAAAAAAGGTTCTGCATTCCAAATACCTAATTTCGGTATTTGGAATTCTGAACCTTTTTTTCCATACGAATTTCTCCAAGCTAGTTCTTTCACCAACAGTTATTCTTTCTTACAATCCTATTAATATTGTAACATCATCGACAATAATAACAATGGCTGATTCCTTTCAAAGCAGACCAGCTAATCAGGCCGATAAATTACTACCGATACACGCTAGTACATAAAATTAAAAAAACAAACAGGTGACCCGTATTACCCATGGGGCGTTGCTTATTCGATGGGTGAGTGCTTATTTTTCAGCATACCTCTTTACTAAATTTTATGCATACGACGATCTTTGGAGTTTTAAAAAGATTGCAGCAAAAATTTTTTAAAGTAAAAGATATGACATTTTGACTGTAATCTTTTCAAAGCCCTAAACATTGTCACACGCGTAATGTTTAGTAGTGGTATGTTGAAAACTATAAGCACACCTATCGAACAAGCTACGTCCCAGCACTAAAAGTGAACTTGGTACGAGTAAAATGGGTTTACCAAAGTTTACCAAACAACTGAAACATTGCAGAATGTTTTTTTTTTTTTTTCAGTTACATGAAGGTTCGGTTTTAGTTGTTGAGGTTAGCTTACTACAGTGGTATATTTTCGTCACCAAATTTTACCAATTTAAAAGTTACAACCGACTTATGAGCACAATTGAACACGCCGGATTGCATGTAAATGAAGGAGCGAGAAACAAAAATTAATTTCTATGGGAAGGGGGCGAACCTTTCACGGGCAGCTTAATTTTTACAATGCGAAACTATCGTTTTTCAAAGAAATGAAGAAATTCACTACTGAGTAGGTATTAAGGAGACAGGATCAACCAGGATCATCTACTCCAGAATGACAGAAACAACAGACGGACAGAGGAGCACAATTAACGCTGAAACATTTGTCACTGAACTCAAACCGAGAACTTATTCAGTACAAAAACCATCCCACTTTTAGCTTTATGTGACCAAACCATCAATCATACCGTAAATAAGGAGCAATCAGTTTAAAGCTTGATCAAAACAAGTTTGGAACTTAGTTTTACTGAAAGTTTTACAATGGAAGAATTTCTTTATCAACAATTTCTTTTCCGTAGCATAGTCCAGTCTCTCCTTCCTCAGCATACACTCCCGCTCCCTCCCCACCCCTCCGCCTCGGTTGCTAGCTGAGCTAGGCATGAACCAGCAGTTTTGGAGTAGAATTGAGGTTTTAGTTGTATCAAAGTCAAGGTTTAGGGTGACAATGGTATTGATCTTGTTGTCTTGAGCTATCCTTTTCCGTCTCACCTCTTGGTTAATGGATTGCCTTTGAAGGCCAGCCACCTTCCTTCCCTCTCTACAGCGAATTCGTATTAGTGAGGTCAGTGGTCCTTTTCCGGCCCCTCACTCAGAGTCCATGCATGATTTTTATCGAACTCCATTGGAAAGGGAATTTACAATTTAGGCCGGGACTTGGCTGTGAATTTCAATAGGAGCTTCAATTCGTGCCAAAAGCCCCTCTCCATCCTCCCTGCGCAAATGGGGTTAGATGGAAACGTGTCGCCCTCTCGACCTGACTCGACGAAACGGGCGAGCAGTAGGCCAGGAGGCGAGCCCTCTTCTGGCCAAATGAAAAATACAGCCGGTCCTCCGTTCCGAAAGTGAAGTGACCCTCGTGGTCTGGGGAAGAAGAAATCAAGTGACTACACATTGGAAATTTTAACAATACCCTTAACGCTGTGGTGGAAGGAGCTGTATGGTCCTGAATAGGCAATCCCACTGAAGCCATTGCAACGCCTCGTGAACACTTTCATTGGTTGAAACCAAGATCTTCAGTTCTCTGGCTAAATTCCGATGCGAGTCTACGAAGCGGTTTAAAACTCTTTGTGGTGAATCTAAGATCAAAGAGAAATAAAGCTGACGGGCTAGGAGTTCGAAAGCGATTTCAAACAACTGCAAACAACACTATGTGCTACAAAACATCACCATTTCCGAGAAAACGGTAAAAATTTCGCCACAATGGTGACATCTGAAAGCACCGTAACGTCGCATTTTACAGTTGTTTGTATTTTAAGTATTTCTTGGCTTTTTACGAATTTTCATTAAATTTAAGACTCCAGAATAACCATCCTAAGGTTTTTCTACTGGCAATATGTCTGTAGGTTTTCAATTCTTTACTGTTTTATTGGCCAAAATAAGTTCAGATTAAGGCGCAAATAACCAACATGTTGATGTACCCCTCTTTTACAGGCTTCCTTCCTTTCTAACCGTGAAATACGCACTAAATAACAAACAATTTGATTTCCTCCTTGTAGACATGATCGTGACACTGCAATCACCACCGATAAATGTTGAACAGCTTCTGGGCTAGGCTGGAACCAGTAACCAGAGGTCCGTCCCGACTGACCACTTAGTAATAACCAGCGATACTAATGTAAAATATGCTAAGTCTTAATCACTTAAACAAAGCATAATACTAAACTATTCAAGGCATAACTTCCCAATTTTTTCCTCGTCCTCATTTAAAAATAAAGCTCCAAAACAAATACTAACTCAAAAATAATATACACTGAGCACTATGCCCACACCAGTAGTCTAAACAAGACTCACTGTATAGGTGTATATCTAGGAACAACCAAGTAAATATATATATTTTTAAATAATAATAATAGAATAATAGAACATTTGTTTGCAAAGCAAAACAGGTCAGGCAAGGATCACTGGTATCATTTACTGTCAGCCTAAATTACATAAAAACATAATTTCACCAACTGAAAAACGGAAAAAGAAAACAAAGTTGGGCATTAGTAAGTTGGTCTATAAAAAAAAAAAGGCGTCAAATCCTCTAAGTTTAACAAACGTCTGAAGACACTAATAGACCCCGCAGTTACAGTAAGGTTTTTTAAAGAAGTTCCATTTGGACCACCCTTACAGCGAAGAAATGTCGCCTACAATTTAACCTAGATGGCTGTGTACCCAGTTTGAGACTGTGGCGACGTGTCCAGTGCTCTGGAGAAAATCAAAAAATGGGAGGTCAAGTCCAAGAAGGCATTGAACTGCCTTGAATACCATGACGAGGTCCGCTTTTAGCCGTCGAAGTTCCAAGGAATCGATTTTTTTTAAGTTCTTAATCGTTGGGAATAATTTACGTTTCGCATGCGTGGCAACCTTTTGGGGAGACGCCTCTACACTGACTTAATGAGATCAATCTCCTTGAGAAGTTAGGGGACGACGACGAGCTTGCATATTCCACCAGTGGTCTCACATACACTTTAAATGCCCAGATTTTTATTGGAACATCTCCAGAATTAAAGCAACGCTGAATAATAATTGCAAGTCGACGATTTGCAACAGAGACAATACAGGCACAATGAATCGACGACTTTCAATCATGAGTGAACCCAATACCAAGACCTTTTACAAGTTTTACTTTTGGCAGTTGCTCGTTTTTAAGGTTACATGAAGAAAAAGAGTTTTGGTTTCCAATATGGAAATTCATGCATTTCTGATATGATATCGGCAATTGCCAAGTGATTGCCCAGCTTGAAATGGACCCGATTTCGTTATTTAATGCCTGATGATGTTTAATGCCCAATGCAGAGTGCAGTTGTAGATCATCAGCAAAATTTTCTTGGTCAGCACAGGTTAGGTTGCAAGATATTTCATTTAAGAAAAGGATGAACAAAAGTGGGCCAAGTACCGAACCCTGGGGCACCCCGCTGGAAAGATCAACTGGAGATGAACACCTTTCGCCAATAGCGACACGCTGCGTACGGTATAAAACAACAGCGCGGATCCAATTCAAACGTTTGCCCCCATATCCACGATGTCACACTTTATATAAAAACAAAAAAAAACCCTTTTCATGTACCACAGACTCAGAACCTTCAGGAAGTCGAACAGAATTACGTACAAGGTATTTCCCAGATTGAATGCACTGGTTCATTTATCCAGGATCAGTAACAACTGATGTAACTGCAGAACGACCTGGCAAGAAACCAAACTGGTCTATTCCAATGAGGTCGTAACTAAATGTAGTGTCATATGCTTGCGGCCAATCGCTTTCATCAACTTGCGGGGTACAACCCTGAGGGATATCGGCCTATAATATGTAGGAACAAATTATTCTTCCATACGCATCAGTTTAGGCAACATTAACTCACAACCCCTACTTCCTACGCTGTCAATGGTGCCTGGTAACTGTAGATCTGTGTTTTTTTTCTTTCTTAATAAATTTTAACCATGATTTTAAGCTGCATGGGTACAATGTACAGTTTGATTAAACGTTCTTAATTCCAAGCTATGCCAAGCTTCTTAAATTTAAACTAATAAAATATTTCTCTTCGTGTTCAGGTTAAGGTTGTAGCCACTTTCATTTTCATTTAGTTGTAAACCATCAAGTTGTTCTTTCTAGCGTCCCTATATCTTCCTATTTCTCAAGCACCTATACACAATGGGAGAAGGAAAGGAGGGCACTTCGTTGACATCTTTTTTTTTTAAATTAGTTTCCTTTGAGCTTTAAGTCAGCCGAAGCAATTTAATGCTTGTATGGCTGAACCGGCTCAATTTTGAACATTACCAGACTTTTGGAGAAGAACAAATATCTGGTAAAGGAAAGTGCCAACCCGGGGATTCGATCCGGGAAACCTCCGATCATCGTAGGGGCCGAAAGATTGTCCAGACTTGGCCAGAATAGTTCCCGTAGCCACTGAAGGAGCATGGTAGCCTCTCACGCTACCCTGGCCGGCAGTCCTGGCGGGGACTTTGCCAAGGTCCCCTTTCCAGGGGTTCGACCAGATCCGCAAACCTCCAGCAACCAGGCTGAGCTCTCAGTGCGCAAAACTTCTAACTGTACATTGGTTGGTTGGAATAATTCTTACTCTGAAAAATCTGCAGGTAATTAAACTGTCCATGATAGAATGAACACATGGCAAGTATACGGTTTAAGGCTGAACACAGCTTTCGGGAAAGCAGGAACAAGCTTTAAAATAACTGTTCTTGGTAATTATTACTTGTCGGAGAATCATCGTGCGCGTTCATCCTATCATAGGCCAATGATTATCTCAATTTCTTTTGCGTAAGAGAAATTCCAAACAAGAATGGGGTTTGCGATGTTGAGTCCCAAGAATAAGGGGGACTCAACATCGCAACATGGAGAAATCGTACACTAAAAACAACTAAGAATTGTTAAGTCTCATTATGGAAATACGCTACAGTTCGTTATTTAAATCACTAAGCTACGGTCCCCTTCCCCCTCCCATTGTCAGCGGAACTGTATATATCTCCAAGGTTTGTAGATTTGTATCTACGTCATGTCATCTTAATGAAATACAAATTCATAATAAAGACGTACCGATTCTTGGCTGGTTTTAGTACAAGACTATCAACTTTATTTTTTTGTCGTTCCTTTGCCCTTGTTTAATTTATAGTGATTTGAGTTTGTTGATTTGAGCATATTTACTAAGAAAATACCATAGCCTACTAGTTACTAAAATCAGTACAAGTGCCAGCAGTTGACGGGGTTCGGCCTTTCTAATCCATATCTACATCTTTAAACAAGGGCTACAGCAACTGCCTAGTCGCATCGGTCTTCTGTAACTCAGTTCCTCCACTTCCAATGTTGAGGCGCACACCTCTATCATGTACTACAACAGCTATCTGTATTATGCTAATCTAAAAGCAGTAGCCATCACAATTACCGGTTAAAAATGTGTTAGCTTTTAGGCCTATTTTACATTTTAGGCGTAATTGTCAGCTTTTAGGTCTAATTTTAACCAGCAGTTTTAATTTCGTAAGTAGCAGCTAACGGATATATGGATTGCATAGTAAGCCTATTCATTTTGCAACACGGAGCGCCTTCAGGCATACAGTTACAGTGTTACAACGTAACGCTCAACGTAGCCTATATAGATCAGTGGAATAGTAGGGAAGTGACGAGAGACACGCTGTTGATGAAGCCAACAGCGACTCGTAGCAACTTGACGTTGCCATGGTAACATGATTTTAGGTATAATTTTCATTTTTTAGGCCTAATTTAAAAAATGCAGTTTTAATTTGGTAAGTAGCAGATAGGCCTAGGAGAATTGGTTCGACGGTAAGCCTATTCATTCATGCAACAATGCAACGAGACTATTTTAAAAGAAGCTAAAATTCATTTGTTTTTATTGAGGGTTTTAATTTAGGATTTTAATTCGACGATCAAATGTTATTATTTAATTTAGTTACATCGAAGAAGTTTATTAGCTATGAGGAAGTAACGATGTTTTAATTTGCCATGTTATTTAACTAACTTCTCACACTGAATCTAACGTTGTAAACAATGGTCGTCTCTATCTGGTACCGTTCCGAAATTGAAAAAAGCGACGGACGTACGGACAAAGTCGTTGCAATAGTCTTCTCAGCCGGTACGGCAGAACAGAAGACTAAAACGTACGATATGCATGCTTGTACTTCTACTCCTCTTGAACTAAGGCACCTACAATAACGAAACAGCGCCAAATGAAAGATAAAAACTACGCTTTGAATAGGCCTATTTTCATCGTTGTAACTTGATTTTTTTTACCCTCAAATACGCAAAACTGCTCTAAAACTACTCCTGACGGTAAAGTTCGATCAAGCAAAAGTTACTGTTCAGGCAGACTTAAAGAAAAATACTTGGTTTCAAAAAAAAAAAAAAAAAATTTACGGACAACATAATTATTTTCCATCCTACTTAGCGCATTAGCAACACTACGTTAATTTAGACCTTATAACTTTTTTTGCTTCAACTAGGTGGACTTAATGGGTAAAAGCAGACCTAGGCTTTAAAGACTGTCAAACATTCACGTTTCAAAAGCACGAAGGTGCGTGGATTTAGGGAACCAAAGAGTAATTTCCAAATAAAGCAAACCTTCCCTTTGCGATTTGAATCTTTCATTTGGCGCTATTCTCACATCTTCTTAGCGGCCTTACTTCCGGAAAAGAAAGTTTAAAAACATAAAAACAAACAAACAAATCGTTCGGTTTGAATGACGTAGATCAAATGCAAGCGTGCTGAGGAATGCGGTGAACGAAATGTGAGCAACAATCGCAATTATCTTTCATCGAAATAATCAGTACATCGACTTTGTGATTTTCTGCACGATGGTCGAATATACTACGGGAAACAAGGATCGACGCCAGACAGGGTCAGCGAACGATATGGCTGGCATCACATTATGCATTTGAAAAGCTGTCTGTCGACTACAGCTGAGATATTGCATAGTTTCTTTTAGTCTTCTTTACGGTCGAACCGGGTGAGAAGATTATGGCAACGACTTTGTTCGTCCGTCGCATTTTTCAACTTCAGCATGGTACCAGATAGAAACAAACGGTTTTCACCATTAGGTACACCCGCCAAAAATTAGTTTAAAAACATGGCAAATTGAAACATCGTTGCTTCCTTGCCCTGTAGCTATAATAGGCTTTCGACGTATAACTCAACGAAATAATAACATTCGATTGTCGCATTTAATTTCGTTAACAACACACATTGGCTTCATTTATACTCTCGAACCAAATTCTCCCGGTTAGTTGCAACTTACGAAATTAAAATGGCAGGTAAAAATTAGGTTAAAAGCTAAAAATTAGGCCTTAAATCACGTTGCCACGGCAACGTCAAATCTCCACGTCGTGTTGCATAAATGAATAAGACTCTTGAACCCAACTCTTCGTTAGCAGCCACTTACGATATTAAAACGGCAGGTAAAAATTGGGCCTAAAAGCTGGCACATTTTAACCGGCAATTGTGATGGTTACTAATTTTAGATTACGTATTAGAGACAGCTGTTGCATTGCGTTATACAGATTTACGCCTCAAAACTTTCGAAAGTGGTGAAAGTGTATAGAAGACCGGTTGTGGTTAGGTAGTCGCTGCGGCCGCTTGTTTTTTTAATGCGAATTTCCGTCTCAGATTGCGAATTGAAGCTGTTGTTTTGTACTTCTAAATCCTTTTTTT
The DNA here is from genome assembly GCA_023313725.1 of Lithobius niger. NCBI lineage: Eukaryota > Metazoa > Arthropoda > Chilopoda > Lithobiomorpha > Lithobiidae > Lithobius > Lithobius niger. Next base: position 187,566 of record JAHWFP010014882.1, on the reverse strand, counting down.
GGTTGGGCATTGGTTATGAATCATTGTTACGTTTTTTGGTCACGATTAAATTAATCATATCAAAAACCAAAACTGTTAATAGGGGCCGCCAAGTTCCGAATGGTTTGGCCCTTCAAAGGATTGATATCAACACACCAAAACATTCGCCAAGTTAATCGCACCGCTTAATAGTTTGAAGGTTAAATGAAAACTACAACATTGCTACTTCCGGTAGCAATGTTCAAGTTTTCATTTAACGTCCAAAGTATTATTCGGTGCGACTAACTTGGCGAATGTTTTGGTGTGTTGATATTAATCCTTGAAGGGCCGAACCATTCGGAACTTGGCAGTCCCTTTCACCAGTTTTGGTTTTTGATATGATATGATTTGATGATTTGATTGATATGATATGATATTTTTTTTTTTAATTGGGTATTAGACTCAACTCCACTGCCCGTGCAGATGTGTAATAAAGTGCTACGTCAACAAAAAATTTGTTTTCAACAATGTGCTATTACCTTTTGCCTAGAGGCCGAACCATTCTCAACTTAGTCACCTCTTTATAGGTTTTTGTTTGCTTTTAATTTTGTTGTAATTTGTTTTATTTAGTTAGCTTTGGTGTGTTGATATCACTCCTTTGAAGGACCGAACCACTCTTAACTTGGTGGCCTATTTACCAGTTTTCGGCTTTGTTTATTTTGCTTTGTTTTTACAATTTGTATATTTTTTGTGAATTGGACGTGGATACAATTTCATTGGCAACGTTGTTTAGATTTATCGTGACACACTAGTGTGTGTCGAGGCACGCACGCCAGTATACACGTTGTCATTGTTTGACTTTTGGCTGTCCAATGAGAGACGATGCCGACAATACTAATAATGGTTATAACAATATAAATTTACAAGCCCTCCCACGCCATCCCCGTTACACCCCCGGCTCCAAACCATTAAAGGTACGCAGTTCGTATTGTACTTCACCCATTCGTCCAATTTCATAGCTGGAAGCCTTCCCGTTATCTCGGTATCAAAGAATAATCACCCTATGGGATTTAACATGGGGATGAGCGGAATAGGTAGCTAGCTTGTAGTAGCACATTTTCAACGTTATTGAGGGTGAGATTTTGCATTGAAAGCAGCTTAGCTGGCATTCCTACACGAGTTAATTTTTGCCAGGTGGGTCATTGCTCTCGATTTCAACACAATTTTTAAGCTTTTGTACCGCATTATTATTCCAAGTACCAATTCCAATTGCGGTATGTCTAGCCCATCATGGAATAATGGGCTATAAGACCTCAGTTCTATATTCTTGGTTTTCGGAACCCGAGGTGATGATAAGTAGGGACAGACGGGGGCATTCGTATGGCGACGCTAGAGATGAAATTCTTGGACTATAGCTAGACGATTTGGCAAGAATGTTTTCATTAATCAATAACGAAAGTTAGAGGTTCGAAGACGATCAGATACCGCCCTAGTTCATATCAGATACCACCACAAAATGTACCGCACTTTTTGTACCGTTTTTTTTTTACCTAAAGGAAACTGGTACAGGATATAAGTCATGGTGTTCGTATACCGGCTGGGCCAGTGTTCCGTGACACACGGACACTTGTTCCGTGGTGGGGATGCCCAAGTGTTCATCTCTTGCTCAGTTCAGCTTACAGTAGCACATGTTCTAGTGGGTTTAGTGGATTGCTCGTCATACAGGCATCCCACTTCTCGATATGTGAAATCAGATATCTTGAGTAATGCTTCAGGCATCTTTAAAAAGGCAATCAAATTGTTAAAAGAGGTAAAGCTCTGTTCACTTACGCTACATTTCGGTATTTTCTATGGCTCTTCAGCCCTATTTTCTGTCACTCTTGAGCTGCATCTTCTGCAATGTTTTGTGTGGCTCTTAAGCCGCGTCTTCTGCTTCATTTTTCTGTGGCTCTTTAGCCGCATCGGCGTCAGTTTCGCTTCGAGTTTCACCCCTTTTGACCCCCCCCCCGACACCTTTTTTTATGGAAATTTGTTGGAGCTCTTCAGCTGAGCACCGTATTATTGGCCATATGAGACGGATTTGCTTAAGTATGGGCGCAAATAACAAATTCGTTCACTAGCCCTTCTCTTCGTATGCTTCCTTCCTATACTACTATAATGTCCTCCAAAAATGCTGGTGATGGTCGCCTTACTTGGAGAGACACACTAGTGTGAGTATAGATAGGTTTGTTGCTTAGCTGGCTCACTTAATGGTTTCATGTATGTCTGTGTTTCTTTTCAATTTTTGTCACTATTTTTAGTGTGAGTAAGCTCTAGTAAATATTTCATGTGGTGAATTTTACACAAAAACGTAAAATCGTTCGAAATTCTCAGAAATACATTATTTGATATTTATGCATGGTATATACGGTAGGGTTCACGTAAGCATTTACGTTTTAACTAATAGTTGTGTAAACAGTAGACCTCACTCGCTCCACCCCCTCAACAAGAAAATTTAATTCCTTTGGCTGTAGCTGACGCAAACTGTATTTTAAACAGCATTTTGGACCGCTATTTTGTATTTTTTGGGATAATAGCAAGTGCCTATGTCGTATTTCAAAAAATATTCTTACTAAATTCCATTCAAATAGTTTTATGCGCTTAGCTATACTGACATAAAACGTCTTTTTGGAAGCAATTTTCGGCAGCCATTTTGAGTTTGTTTAATAGTTGAACGGAACCTTCCTTGATGAAAATGTTGTTCTGAATTTCGTAATCAGTTTGTGTTCAATCTGTTAAGATTTAAGGTTACAGGCCAACAGTTTTTTCGATGTCATTTTGATCTGCCCATTTTGAATATTTCAGAAACAGGTATAAATCAAGTTCATACGTTGGTCAGCCTTATTTCAAAGAATATTCCTACCAAAGTTCATTTTGATTTCTTTATGCGTTTGGTTATAACTAAACCGTAAACCGATTTTTTGACGCCATTTCGGGCCGCCATCTTGAATCTTCACAAAAATGGAATCCTTTTTTTGATAAATATGTTGTTCTGTGTATTCTATACCAGTTTGTGTTCAAGCTAATATAGTTTAGAAGATGTAAGCTAAACACCCTATTTTGGATGCCATTTTTGTCGCCATTTCAGATCTTCAGCAACAGGTAAAAAAAAAAATTACGTACGTCGTTCAGCATTAGTTCAGTGAATATTTCTACCAAATTTCATTCGAATTCTTTGATGCGTTTGGCCGCAACTGCGGAACAAACCAACAGACGGAGCAATGTGCCAAAATGAAATGTTAAAACGGGACCTCACTCTGGCAACAAGGATTAATAATATTTCAACAATGTGTCAACATTGAAGAGCTTTTGTTCTGTGATATTCGAACCACAACAATAGAACAATAAGAATGGTCTTGAAATAAAAAACGATGACTTCAGCATCAAGCAACTCAAAACCACACGCGAAAAATTACATGATCAACGAACATGTCAAGGTTACAGCGACAACAATCTGAATAAATAGTTGCAAAAGAAATAACAACGATTGACATACAAAAAAAATGCCCAACGATAATCATCCTGCAAAAAAACATTGTGACAAAATAAAAGCAAGTCATCCAAGTTCCTGCCAATCACTTCCAGCCAGGGTAGTATGAGTGACAACCAGGTGCTGTCGGTCGATAGCTATGGGACCGATTCTGGACAATATCTCAACTTACGGTTTCGAATCCCTGGTTTTTCCATTCCTTAGTAACGGTAGTAAAAAAAACGACCAGTTAATCTACAAACCTTGCAGTCCGTTATAAATAATAAAAAAAGAACATTGGACGTAAACCAAAAAAAAAAAAATATATATATAATTTTAATAAATGATTGAAAGCTTTGAGAATTGACTAGGGTTTTTTTTTTCTACTGCCTTATATCCATGTGACTTCTCAAGATTATCCCTGTACTAGAATTCTGTATCTAAATCATCATAAAATCTGAACCTGAATCGGTTCGTCTGTACCAGAATTAATTTGTTTCAGGTGACTTCAAACTCAGCAAAGTCAGGAAACAAATCTATCGTGTGAAAATCGCGTAGTATGCGGCGCACTGTCAAGCAATACTACACTGTAATTCAAAAGAACACTTTAAGAACACTTCAAGTGTTCTCAGAAGTGTTCTGCCTTATTTAAGAACACTTCAAGTGCTCTCAGAAGTGTTCTTAAGCAAAAAAGTTCTCAACGAAGTGTTCTTCACTGGTTTTAAGAACACTTCCTTTGAGAACACTTCGTCAAAGTACACTTCAAGTGCTCTCAGGAAGTGTTCTTAAGCAAAAAAAAACACAAGGAAGTGTTCTTCATTGGTTTTAAGAACACTTTCTTAGAGAACACTTCGTCAGTCCACTTCGTCACACCTTCAAGTGCTCTTGGGAAGTGTTCTTAAACAACAACAAAATCACAAGGAAGTGTTCTTCACTGTGTTTTAAGAAGATTTCTTTGAGAACACTTCTCAGTCCACTGTAAACAATTCAGAATACTTCGGGAATAACATTTTGCGCGGAACACTCAGCAGTGAAGACAGATTGTTGTTGAAAATGCAGTTCCTTACCAAACCGTAACATTTATGCATAATTAATAGCATGTTCGACTAATTGGCAAAAAAAAAATAACCCAATAAAATCGAAAATTATTTTGTTGTATTTCTGAATTCTGCAAGCGATTCTGAACAACTTTCCCTGTCACACCACACGTCTAACTCTGTTAGTTTAGATTTTAGGATATAGGCTGTACTTGGAAAAAATGCATGACCCATGTTGGACTTAGCCCAAAAAAAGAAATAATCGAAAATTATTTTATTGCATTTCTGAACTCTGCAAGCGATTCTGAGCAACTTTCCCTGTCACACCACACGTCTAACTCTGTTAGTTTAGATTTTAGGATATAGGCTGTACTTAGAAAAAATGCATGACCCATGTTGGACTTAGCCCAAAAAAAGAAATAATCGAAAATTATTTTATTGCATTTCTGAACTCTGCAAGCGATTCTGAGCAATTTTCCCTGTCACACCACACGTCTAACTCTGTTAGTTTAGGTTTTAGCATAGGCATATTGGACTTAACAAGAACTAGAGATCAGGGTTCACAACTGTACAGCCGACAGCCCCACGCGTTTATCGTCTAGATAATTCAACGTGCAGTTTTTAATTTCTCGCGCCAGGTGAAGCTACATTTCCATAGATGAATTTTGATTGAAATTGCGCTACTTTGGTAAAAAGGAAGGAAAAACTAAGGAATCAGTGAAATCACTTTTAACAAATATTTATTTTTAATTGTTTAACTTGCCGTTGGGCAGCGAACGGGATAAATCGAAACCGAATCTCTATTTACTCGGTAGGAGGCACTGATCGTTGACGCAAGCGCAGGCGTGACCCAGTTGTTTTACGTCGTATCGTCATTTCCGGCGCCTTCTCTTTATCTCTATGCGCGCGCGATCTAAACAAATCGCAATAACAACAGGCTGTGCACGGTTATATTTCCATTTTTTTACGTAGGCAGTTCATTTTAACACTACTTCACGATGAATGAAGAAAATCAAAGCGAGGAAACCCCCACGCAAAGTAAGAGAATTGAAAGAACTAGAGAATATAGTCAACGGAAGAGGGCTCGTGGAGCAGTAATGAAAACAGTCTAGCACGAAATACAACAGGGGTTAGACCAGCAACAAGGAATGTCGGCAAAAAAACCAGCTGGACCACAAAGTTCCCAATTTCACGTTGCGTCATTATTGTTAGTAAACAACGAAGAAAGTGTAGTGTTACAAATGTGAACTGTAAGCCGTAGGGTCGTCTGTCCAACCACTCATCAGTAAGCAAGATTTCATCGTGCCGTGATGGACGATCCGTCCCCGACTCCATCTTGGTTCTCATTCACAGGAGACAGCAATGCTTCGTACGTTCAGGTAAGGAAAAATATACATATTTAGGTGTGCATAAAAAAATTTAAATCGTTAATAAGCCATCAGCGAAAATCCTAGTACACCATTATGTAATAGTACAACAGCCTAAGCCACCTTTATGCGCTTACACGGTGACGTGACCAAGATTCGAAGTAGCTAATCAATGAGAATGTCGGCCGTAAAGGCAGTGTGTCCAGAATGAGCTAGTGACAAACGGGTTTGCCATTTCAAATCTTGGCCATGTGACACGAATAAAATGCAAGAGCATAAAGGTGGCTTTCTTCCTTAGTAATTTTTTTCACGTATTTTTTTTGGGGGTGGGGGGGATTAGGGTGATTTCGTAGATACCAGGGTACAATAGATTTTGCATGTATGAGTTGTATAACCTTATGAATGTAAGACAAAACATTTTCAAGGCACAAAAATTAGGACCATGAAAATATGTGGCCAGACAGGATGTGAGCCACGAACTTTTAAATTTGTCAAATACGCCTGGTGAAGATAGTTGTCACTATTGACTATCTAAAATAGTGGTCAATAGTGGTTCTCAGGCATTGCCTGGTGGTCAAATTTGCCCGTGGTCATCGCTTTTTATTTGTTAGCACAAGCTAAATTTATTACAGTGCACGGAAAAGCAACGCTGAAATAACTATTTTGACTAACTGGGCATTCCAGCTCTTATGTTAAGTTAACCACTTGCAGATCTGATCCAAATGTTTTGGCCAGTTAAAAGCAGGCTTGAATGACTTCCAATAAAATAAAAAAATAATAAAAGGGTGGGGCCTGGTTACTTTTGGAATGAAAATGCCACGAATATAAAACATTTAGCTAGCCTAGTCAAATCTTAAGTATTTCTCTTTTGGTTTGTAACGAAATGCCTTCTAACAGCCCTAAAAGGAATGTTTACGTTAAAGGGAGCTACTTCCACAGCAGCTCCAAGCTCGTCCACCATTGATTTGTATACATGGAAGGTTGTACTATCCCCATTGATGTAAAGGGTAAATCAAGGTCGCTGTGCACGAAAATGGTGTCAGTTTTTTCCAAATCATGAGCCTTGCTCGTGCTCGCTGCTAATCACACATCAGAAACGCACCCAAAAATTTGTCCACCTAAATTTCACATGCCAGAATCTAGATAGGTCGGCAAGCATGCTCGTAGCTTCTGCGGAAGTAGACCCTTTTGGAGCAATGGATTAATAAAGATTGCGGAAATTTACGCTAATTTCAAAGTTCATCACCAGTTCAAATGTTCGTGGTGGCTAACTTTTTGAAAGAGAATTTAAAATTACACGACGTCTTCTTCAGGCGTTTTTTTCACTGTTCCTTGGCGGTTGTTACATTTTAGTGGGCGATTTTTGGAGGGTCTTGAGCTCA
>JAHWFP010014882.1:154315-170314 GCA_023313725.1 Lithobius niger | reverse complement strand
GTTTCTGTTAGCCTAGTTCAAGATGTGCCTATGATGATTAAAAAAAATAAAGCTGCCTTACCAAAATATCTTTAAAAATGTTATAAAATGTCAATCACGTTCCCTGATATTTGATGTTTTTCTGATGGTGGATTTGCCAAGGTCATTGAGCCAATGACAGCAAGCATGACAGAGAGTGGCTTTTGTGGAAAGATACTAATAAGGCTGTTCTGAATCTGGTAACGATACCATGATGTTGGATCGGTATGGTCCATTTTAGTTTTCATCTGATAAGGCTTACATTTTTATGGTTGGTAGGAAAAATGGTATTATTTTGTTCAGGTTAGGTAAAAGTTTTGCTTTTCATCCTTAAATAAATACTTTTTAAATACTCGAAAAGTTTTATTCGATTAAACCGTTTTCATTGGTTAGATTTATGTTGCTACTTGCGTGTTGCTATACAAGCGATGTACCCTGCACGTCACTACATCCACCAAAACGATTTTATGATTTGGACTAAAGAATTAAAGTAAAGATTGTGTAGAAACTACTTACCCTCCCCTGGCTCTTTCACGAAGCCTAGCCAACAACACTTATAAGAAAAGCAAGAGGCTTTTCATTAAACCAGTGATATTTCCTTACACCACTGTTCCCATCTAAGTGGGTAAACAGTTTGAACTAAAGGACTTCGGAAAGATGTGGAAACCATAAACAGGGCGATTTACAATTGGCGGCAAATTATTCTGCAAGTCCAAGAGGGGAGGAAAATAAAAGTGTCCTCTCTTGAATTTTAAAACTGATAAATCTTGGATTAACTCGTGCAATTTAGTTTGATTTTCTATTTTTTAGCACCTGGAATACAGATTTGTAATGTTGCAAAATTTCTTCATTTGTGGAACACTTCTGAGAACACTTCAGGTGGAACACTTCAGGCGGAACACTTCTGAGATCACTTGAAGTGGTCTTAATTTGACCATTTTGAAGTGTTCGGAAGTGTTCTTAATAAGAACACATGAAGTGTTCTGAACACTTGAAGTGTTCTTAGTAAGAACACATGAAGTGTTCCGAACACTTGAAGTGTTCTTAGTAAGAACACATGAAGTGTTCTAAGAAGTGTTCTCACTGGAAGTGTTCTTAAAAAGAACACTTGAAGCGTCCTTAATTTGACCATTAAAGTGTTCTCAGAAGTGTTCCCAGAAGTGTTCTCAGAAGTGTTTTTGTGAATTACAGTGTACCCATCGTTACTGCTTTCCCCCAATAGCTGCTTTTGGCTGCCCATAGTCTGTTGGCTTTCCTGCATCTCAGGCATGATACGTTGTATGCGGGATTACAGGCGGTGCTTTTATTATTTGCTATTATCCATTGCTAAGGTGCTAGGCAAAGAAGGCAGGCACTCCGTTTATAAATAAAGTAAACGTGTCATATTATAAATCCAGTCATGCACTCTTTTCGAAAGAAACTCATTTCATCGTGACACATAATAATAATAATCGATGGTGTCAGCCAGTGAGCTTACATCTTTTTGAAAGACCCAGTGGCAGATGTTAAGTGGAAGGAACTACCATCGTGTCAAGTTCTTTTTTTCTGCATGAGGGTGGAAACCAGTGTACCCGGAGGAAACCCTTGTGTAACGGGCGGGAAACAACCGTAGAAAACTGTACATATACACTTCCTTTCACCAGGATCGAACCCGGGTCTGTAGACGCCAGAGATTACAGTCGGGACCAAGACGCCTATCGAATCTGACGCCTCAGTGCTCGCAACTGCCCATGCAACACATAAAGCTAGTTTAAACTAATTCTAAGGTTACAACATAGTCGAGAACGTCAACTGATACGGGGGGGCAAGGGATCCTACCCTACCACTAACTAATCTAGGCCCACGTTAACTTTAGGCTTACGTAAAATGTAGGAGTAGATTCGAAATTGGATTCGAGGACGCTGATGAAAATTTTACAATTTTCATATATATTATACGTCTTCAATTTTTTTTTTCTTATTAGTGATACTCTGCATTTATACCTTTGAATATATAAGTGGTCTACACTATTGTTCAAAAATGGCAACTTTAATTTTGAATACGACTGTGTGATTTCAGTCCCGTGTAATTCTTTCGAAAAAGGAACGAATCCGCACAGGCCTACGTACTACTTGTCTTACTTTTTCACCCAAAATGGGGAGAATATTTTTTAGTAGAATTCTGGTGTGACTGCTGTACCTTGTAAAGCGTTTCACAACTAAGCCTAACATTGCACGAATTGTATTTTCAAACCGAGATTAGTTTTGTTGCAACGAATATACAGTATGCATATATTTTATTAACTACGTGTTTTTTTTTTTAATGCGTTCAATTGTGTGTGGTTACATGTTCGCTCTTAAAAACGAACGATATTCCCAAAGAAGGGCCGTGTGATACTGTTGAAAAGTGTAGCGGCGGATCGTCCGGAGTTACCACATCATTAAAGAAAAAAAACCGTCGTTATTTAACATTGCGATAGTTTCTCACGCTGTCGCGCTATAAGTTAGAGATTTAACTGAAATATGAAACGTGACATTCGGTTGACATTTTTAATCGATATGTAAAGTTTAATATCGGTAGATAACTAATCCGCAAGATGCTAGGGATTTCGGAGTGAGAAAATTCTGTTGAAATCCAACTCCAAAAGAGGCGAACACCTACGGGTGCTGGAGTGCATGACGATTCAGCATTTTTGTCAATCCCCTTTGATGAATATACAAGAGCCACCATCCCAGGACATCGTTAGAGTAGTCATCCCAAGCATCAGTAAACATCTAACTTTCCATTGGAAATACTTGCTGACTCCACCAACCAACATGAAGTTGGCAGCACCATCATCCCTGGCCCCCCCCCCCCCCAATGAACAGTTGTTAAACGTCAGGTTCAAATGTCGTGCAGCCGCTTGTACTGCTCTATAGTCTCCGCCAAGAAAGAAGTCCAACGCGTTTCAAAACAGGGGTATGCATTGTGCATGCCGGCTGCGTCGTATACCTTGCAGATATCCGCCATGGCTAAGCAGCCAACGTGCTTAGCCGTTAGGCTAACGTGCTTAGCTGCTAGGGCCATAATTTGGGCTAATCATGCACATCGAGCAAAAAGCTTTAAATTTGACATGCAAGTAATTCTTAGTAATACAAATAGAAATAGATTCTCCTTGACTCGTGAAATACTGTAAAACGTTCCAAATAACACCCCTAGCTTGACTTGTTGACACGAACTTTCTTTCTTGTTGACACGCACTTGATCGGAAAGCGACGCCATTGTTGTTGGTCTAATAGCGTTGCCACGACGACGCAGTTATAGAGTATAGAGGCAAGGCGCACTTTTTTCCATGAAAGATTAGTAGTCATAAAATGACCATATAAGGAAAGTCTTCTTTCCTGGCGGATAGTATAGTAGTTACCTGTTGAAGATTGTGAATTGTGGGACTTTCGTATTTAAACAATCAAAAATTCGCAGCCGTCAACACATTGTTGGACTTTTTAATTTGGCAAAAGTGTCGTATTGCTTTTTGTTTTGATGTGAAGTGAACCAAGGATAATGAGCTTGTCGACATTCAAGAAAAAATTCCACTTCAAGAAATTATTTTTATTCCAGGTGAATTTGGATTATAGAGTTAAGCCTAAATCTACGCATTAATCCGTTGTACGGTAAATTGGCAACTAGATAACACGTTCTATCTACAAATTTTATCACGTTTTTTTACTGCTTTGTAACACTCTCTCCCCAATTACCATAAAACGTCACAATATTCAACACACCCACCGAATAATAAAGTACCACTTATGCTGCGACCGCCCGCGCTCCTCACAGAAATAATAAAAGAACAATTTCATTAAATTTCTGTCATCTTAATATAATAATAATAATAATAATAATAATAATAATAATAATAATAATAATAATAATAATAATTGGCGGAGCGAGCGAAGCGTAGCCTATAACGGACACCAAATTGCAAAATGTTGGTTGGTCCGTTGGTCCGTTGGTGTGTTGGTTGCACATTTTTAGTCTGGGTGGAGCCCAAACGAAAGGTCGGATTGGAATGAAATTTGGTACAACGCTTGATACCCCAAACAGTATTGCTGAGCCAAAATTTGACGTAAATCGAACAATTATTACGGGAGAAATAACAAATTTTCGAATTTATTTCTAACACTCACCATTGTAAATTTGGAATCGTGAATAGTTAAGGAATTCCGACGAAGCATACACTGTGCTGTTGGTAATCAAGTAAACTTTAAAAAAAAAAGCCAAAATAAATCATCGTAGCTTTCTTACAGCTAACAATCTTTTTTGACATAACTCAACGAAATAATAACATTTGATCATAACACTTTAACCACTAGAGGAAGACAAGCAAATGGAAAAAAAAACCAGAAGGATTCGTTAACGACTCACATTCGTTTCATGTAAACCAATGCTGCGTAAAAGAATGCTTCCAGGAATTCAGCCAACATGGCAACTAAAGTGGCGTTGACGCTATCATCAGGAATCTCAAATTTGAAACATCAAATCGCCGCTGCAGGAGGAAACCGTTCATAAAATACGACAGTACACAGCAGACTACGTATTTATATCACAACACAGAACAATAATTTGGCTTCGTATTGTAATTTCAAGATTTCTAGATTGCTATGGAAACTACACTCTCCATCCCATGTTGCCAGAATAAATAGGCCTAACATCGAACCCAATAGGCCTAATTTCTCTACTGTTGTGACTTACGAAACTAAAACGGGACTAACAATTAGTCTTAAAATTAGGATTTAGAATTATTTAAATTCTATGTTCACAGCCAAGCTAACACCGGCTGGTCAACAATTGTAATAATTCCAATTAAAAAAAAAATATTAGCGTTTGGCGTTACAGTACGTGCCAGAGGTGTGCGCTTCAACAATGTCGTAGAAGGCAGCGTAGAGAGCCGCGGATGTTTCGAATCTTTTGATTGTTGTGAAGTACTATCGTTACTGGTGATTGTTTAGCTTGCAATTAAATGCTTTATTGTTAATATTTTAAATCTAGGACAGATACTCTGCAATAAATATAAACAATGTAAGCATTATTGACGGTGGCACGTTCTTTACCAGCTTAACCACGGCGGCTAACGTTGTATTTTACAACGGCGGCGACGGCGCAAAGAGGCTGCAAATAACGAAACGGATACTAAATATGGGTGCAAACGAAAGTATCTTAAAATTAATATGAAATGTAGCCTAGCTAAAATGTAAAAAAACACCAGCAAAAAGCTTCAGCTCAACTGTAGCCGAATGAATATTGCCCCGAGCTTTATAAGAACCATTAGCAAACATTGCAAAGCCATTATAATGAGAGGAAATACAAATTTTAAATAAATTTTTCTTCGCTCCACCTACAATAGGCTCAAAGGCTGTTTCCTAGTAATAATAATAATAATCTGTTTAGCCCGAAGGACAAGGAGACAGGCAGGGCTTGTGGCTACAACGCCGTTCCTGAAGGTGGTTATATTAATACGCTCGTTTTAGAAATTTATGGAGGGGTTGCCTGGTGACCAAGTATCTGAAGGCAGAGACAGAGAGTGCGGACACTGCGTCCTCACCAAGCGAGTTCCATGGCTCGATCACTCGATGAGCGAAGAAGTTTTTTCTAATCTCAGTATGTGGAATACCACCAGAAAGCTTCAGGGAGTGACCCCGAGTGCTGGTTGACGTCGAAGAATCAAAAAGTGGAGCATCGACAGACAACAAACCCCCTAACAAAAGTCAGAGTTAAATCTGTCAAGAGACGGCGTAGCTCCAAGGGCTGTAGACCAAGCCGGGTCAGGCGATCAACATGAGAGACCTCCCGGAGACCGGGTATACCACGTGTGAATTGCCGTTGCACCGCCTCAATACAATCAATGTCCTTAAGGAGGTGCGGTGACCAAACTGGGCTTGCGTACTCCAGTATTGGACGAACGTAAACCTTAAAGGCCCAGACCAGATTAGCAACAGAAGATTTTGCGAAGCAACGTTTCACAAAAGCCAGACGGTGACATGCCAGAGCAGAGACCTTCGCGCAATGTAGAGATGATTTAAGATCCTTGGTCAACCAAACACCAAGGTCTTTCACCACGGTCAAGGAATTTAATGAGTGAGAATTCAAATGGTAAACAAATATTTTTTTAGTAAATATTTTTTGCAAATTTATTTTGAGTCCAAGCGCTTTCCTGGAAATATCTGCTGGTATTGTTGGAGTCTCAGTAAAAATTTAATAGTAAATAATTAATTAAGTAATTAATACGTCTATTGCTAAATTTGTTACGTAACATTTCCGAAATATCGCCAACCCTGTGTCACGAACTTTACAAAAAATCACCCCCCCCCCCCGCCCCCGTAGAATATGACGTAATTTATGGGCGGCTCCTAAGAGCAATGCTGAAAATCGAACTTTTTTCCTCCTTTATTAATGTTGAGAAATGGTTGTTTTTTTTATAATAGTTTATACCTTTAATTTTTTTAGGCCCGTATTTAAATTATCCCACTGAATTGATGCACAGACATGCTTTAACTCTACTTACAAATTTGTCAACAGTACATTTTTATCCTCTTCAGTTGCGGAAATATAAAATGCTTTATTTCAACGTTTTATATAAACATTATAATTCAAGTTAAAAATTATCGGGCATATCTAGTCATTCGACGTCTACAAAGCGCGTTTTTTTTTATCTATGATAATCACAGAGAAATAAAAGTCTCACAATTATTTATAAAAATAAATTTTTTTAAATAAATAAATATATGTATATATACTGCTGAAATGCATCACCTGGTATTTTTTGGACTTTTTATATTACAGTTTTTCTGTTTTCAACTTCACCTGTACCTTACCTTTTTTTTTGTCGTTAAAACTAACTACTTAAAAATTTTTCAAGTTGTCCGATTCTAGGTTCTTGAGTCACCGACACGTCAAGTTTCAAGTTGATTTTTAAATAATTAAATGTAAATAAAACATGTAAATAAAGTGTGTAATCGATAAAGTTATAAGTGCGAGTGAAATGGTGAAGCTCTCGATATATCTGTGGTTTGGCGAAATAGGGCGTCAACTACACGGATGCGTATCAGAAAAAAATTCACCCAACGAAAACATAAAAACATTTTTGAAAATTACGTCAAAGACACTTTGGAGTTCCAGTAGACGAACAGCTCAACCCTGATTGCGATTTCAAATACGCCAAGAAGAAGAAGAAAAAAAAACATTATCAACGGTTTCCATTTCGGAGTCTTCTGACGCGGTTCGAAAAAGCGTATCTTCTCCCCCCCCCCCCCCTCCTCTCCCACCGTAACACCCCGTAACCTCTCCTGTCCTTCTAAACAAGTTCTTAGCCGAGAACCCCGATAATCTCAGCCTCTGTTTTAATAATATGATTGGCGGAGCGAGCGAGCGAAGCGAGCGAAGCGTAGCCTATAACGGACACCAAATTGCAAAATGTTGGTTGGTTGGTCCGTTGGTCTGTTGGTTGCACATTTTTAGTCTGGGTGGAGCCCAAACGAAAGATCGGATTGGAATGAAATTTGGTACAACGCTTGATACCCCAAACAGTATTGCTGAGACAAAATTTGACGTAAATCGAACAATTATTACGGGAGAAATAACAAATTTTCGAATTTATTTCTAACACTCACCATTGTAAATTTGGAATCGTGAATAGTGAAGGAATTCCGACGAAGCATACACTGTGCTGTTGGTAATCAAGTGAACTTTAAAAAAAAAGCCAAAATAAATCATCGTAGCTTCCTTACAGCTAACAATCTTTTTTGACATAACTCAACGAAATAATAACATTTGATCATAACACTTTAACCACTAGAGGAAGACAAGCAAATGGGAAACAAACCAGAAGGATTCGTTAACGACTCACATTCGTTTCATGTAAAAAAGAATGCTTGCAGGAATTCAGCCAACATGGCAACCAAAGTAGCGTTGACGCTATCAACGGGAATCTCAAATTTGAAACATCAAATCGTCGCTGCAGGAGGAAACCGTTCATATAATACGACAGACACAGCCGACCACGTATTTATATCACAACACAGAACAATAATTTGGCTTCGTATTGTAATTTCAAGATTTCTAGATTGCTATGGAAACTACACTCTCCATCCCATGTTGCCAGAATAAATAGGCCTAACATCGAACCCAATAGGCCTAATTTCTCTACTGTTGTCGCTTACGAAACTAAAACGGGACTAACAATTTGGTTTAAAATTAGGATTTAGAATTATTTAAATTCTATGTTCACAGCCAAGCTAACACCGGCTGATCAATAATTGTAATAATTCCAATTTAAAAAAAAAATTAGCGTTTGGCGTTGCAGTACGTGCCAGAGGTGTGCGCTTCAACATTGTCGTAGAAGGCAGCGTAGAGAGCCGCGGATGTTTCGAATCTTTTGATTGTTGTGAAGTACTATCGTTACTGGTGATTGTTTAGCTTGCAATTAAATGCTTTATTGTTAATATTTTAAATCTAGGAAAGATACTCTGCAATAAATATAAACAATGTAATTGACGGTGGCACGTTCTTTGCCAGCTTAACCACGGCGGCACGTTCTTTGCCAGCTTAACCACGGCGGCTAACGTTGTATTTTACAACGGCGGCGACGGCGCAAAGAGGCTGCAAATAACGAAACGGATACTAAATATGGGTGCAAACGTAAGTATCTTAAAATTAATATGAAATGTAGCCTAGCTAAAATGTAAAAAACACCAGCAAAAAGCTTCAGCTCAACTGTAGCCGAATGAATATTGCCCCGAGCTTTTTAAGGACCATTAGCAAACATTGCACAGCCATTATAATGAGAGGAAATACAAATTTAAAATAAATTTTTCTTCGCTCCGCCTACAATAGGCCCAAAGCCTGTTTCCTAGTATAGACGGAACGAGACCAATACGGGCGAGACGTATTCTAGCCATACGGTTGCGCTTCGCTCACTCCATTGGCGTCGATCCATGCTTCAAATATTTTTTTGATTCCGAGAGCATCACAAAATCGATGTAGTGATTATTTCGACGCAAACTAAATGCAATTATTGTTCACAGTTCGTTCATCACATTCCTCAGCACGCCAGCATTTCATCTGCATCATTCGTGGTTTGAACGGCAATCTCAAAGTTCATAACACTTGTCAACAATGGCAGTCCCGAAAACAAAGCGAATTTTGATTTCCTACTGATTTTGAGACCCATATATTATGATATGTCGCGTGCCTGCTACTTCGTACTTATGCAAAACATGACGACATTGTTTTATCAGGCAAAGTTTACTTTGGAAGGTCAAAGATGGCTCAAGCATAATAAACTTTGCATGAACAAACGTCATGAGGTCAAAAAACTTTGATATTATTTTTGCAGGTTTTTTTTAGTGTAATTGAGGATTATAAAATCAAGTTATAGCGAAAAATTAGGCCTAACGGAAGCGCAATTTAATTATTTTTCATTTGGTTCTACTCCCATCTATTTAGGTGCCTTGGTTCAAGAGGAGTAGAGGTACACGCACGCACGTCATACGTTTTTAACTGTTCGTATTGTGTTGTGGAGAGTTAAAACAAGTGTAAACTACCTCATTGTCACTTAAAAAAATTAAATTTAAAACCTCAAAGGCTAATGATTCTTAGCGAACTTGCATTATGTCAGAATCTACCGTTTTTCGGCTTCATGGAGATCTTCTTCCCATTAACACATTTAAAAGCAATACAGCTCTTGTTCTGCTTACCAAAAGTGGCCTACTCGGTACTCGCGCCAACGTCCTTGGTGTAGGTAGTCCAGCAAAAACGCTTTAAATTTTTTCAATGGGAAAATGGCGTCCATAATCCGCATGTTGTATGAAGGCCGAAGTATGGCAGTTTATGATTTAAAAATTGTTAGACCTAAGGAAAGTTGGCCAAGTGTTGGCGTTTTTAGTCATAATATCTCGAGTGCTACTATGAAATCGGTAATGTGTTTGGGGGGATTGAGGCTTAATGGCGTGTCGACAACAAGGTCATTAGCGCCAACCTCAGTCACCGTGCAGTGACCCGGGTTTTCACTGCGCTACACATTACAGCGATATTAAACAAACCCCAAATCTATACCTTATCATATATCTGTACCTCCTGCAAAAATAAAGTGGACAGGACAGGCTTATCGCCCAATTAACATGCTGTGTCTCGTGGAAGGTGGAAACGGCGACGAAAGCCATCAAATCGTGTATCGACAAGGTTCATCACAAGCGGAATGATTGGTTACGGGGCTTCGCATCGGGACGTCGGTTGGAGCTGGCAAGCGAGGCTACCCTCCTTTGGTCATTGGCCTCGGTGCGTCGGTGCGTTCCGGTACTCCTTCTGCCTGTAGCGCCGTCTCCTGGTGACACTTGGCTGTAACTACTTCGTCCTCCCTTTCCATGTAAGAACCATACTCTATTCTTTGGCTTTTGATAATGTCTATTACTACAATTGATTGTTTAAACCTCATGTTTTTAACGTTCCCATTGTTGTAACAATACACAATTGAAGTACGGTATTTTATGTGTTCATGCCAATTGTTATCTGCCCTTAGCGACTAACTTACGGTTAGTAACTTAGTCAAGTATTTTCTGGCATTCCAACCATCAACCCCAACCAATCCTCATGTAAACCATTTTCGGCCTACTAATTTAGATCCTTGGCCCCCCCCCCCCTCCTTTTAGTCTTCTGTACAGCCGGACCGGCTGAGGAGACTATTGCACCGACTTTGTCCGTCCGTCCGTCGCTTTTTTCAACTTCGCAACGGTACCAGAAATTGACGACCACTGTTTACAACGTTCGATTCAGTGTCAAAAGTTAGTTAAATAACATGGCAAATTAAAACATTGTTGCCTCCTTATAGCTAATAGACTTTTTCGACGTAACTAAATTAAATAATAACATTTCATCGTCGAATTTAAATCCTAAATATTTGTGTTAACGCAGCCATAAAAACAAAAACATTTTAGCTTCGTTTAAAAGAGTCTTGTCGCATTGTTGCATGAATGAACAGGCTTACGATCGAACCAAATTCTCCATTAGGCCTAGCTGCTACTTACGAAACTAAAACTGCCGTTAAAGAAATTACGCCTAAAAAATGAAAATTAGATCTAAAATCACGTTACCATGGCAACGTCAATAGTTGCTACGAGTCGCTGCTGCAGCGTTTCTCCTGTCCCTTCCCTACTACCACTGATGTATATTTGGCTACGTTGTGCATTACGTTGTAACACTGTTACTGCGTGCGCGGAGGCATACCCTGTTGCAAAAATGAATAGACTTACTGTATAAAATCCAAATCTCCGTTAGTTGCTACTTACGAAATTAAAGTTGTAAATTAGGCCTAAACGCTGACAATAATTTTATACCTAAAACGTAAAATAAGCTTAAAAGCTAACACGTTTGTAACGGGCAATTCTGAAGGTTACTGTTTTTAGATTATATAATAGAGATAGCTATTGTAGTGCATGATAGAGGTGTGCGCCTCAACATTGGAAGTGGAGGAACTGTACAGAAGACCAATGCGAATAGATAGTCGCTGTAGCCCCTTGTCGAGAGCATCACCATCAAATTAATCATTAAACCTGGACCAAAATGGCAGAAAGGTAATTCTTGACTCAGTCTAATCCTTAACTTAAATTAATCCAGTGTGTCAACCATCTAAACCTTATAATCCGCTGATACAATCAGTGACAAGTGACGGACACTAAGTGGCCATCGACACCAATGACATTTAGGAAAAATAACCCCCATCAAAAGGAAGCAATAGGCAAGGCTGGCAATGGGTAATGTGTGTTTTAGCACGAAACTCCTTTAGCACGAAACTCGACATAAAAGCACGAGTGGCATTCGGTGTGAAATTTTTTTTCCACAAAACGATTCGTACTAGAATCATCGTCAGATTTTATTTACGAAGTATTAACAGTCAATGTTTAACATACAATTTTTAGTATACTAGCCCTATCGATGTTTACGAAGTTTTCGATTTAACGATGTTTGGAATTTACGATGTTTTCCTCTATTTGGCGTGGCGATACTATCCCACATCGCATATCGTTGTCCAACCTATACAGTTTCGTTTGTTTCGGTATTGGTGTTTTATCTTAAGTAGGCCTAAGGCTTATTTTTTATGCCACTGGTTCACCAAGTTGAACGTATTCTTGACGAGAACCATCTCTGTGTTTCCGTGAACGTCCCGCTATTCATGAAAGTGATATCATTGCTCTAATACGGGCATAACTACTGCGAATCCTGACGAGGAACAGCTTTGTGTTTCTGTAAAAGTCCGACGATTAACGAAAATGATGTAATTTCCGTAATTTGGGTGTAACTGATGGATGCAAAATATACTGTCAAGATCTGTGGTTTGCTTGTCGGTCACCAATCAGTGAAAGATAAAGCTTCTAGCTGTATAAAACAAAAAGGTTCTGTGTGGTCTTTTCAATGTAGTCGAGCATGGCGGTTGTTATGCGGAAAGAAAACAAAAAAAAATTCTCAGCTTAATTCATAAGCTGCAGTGTAATTGCAGAGCTCAGCCTAATTAGGTGTGTAGAAGTTAATATGGGTCGTGACGGGAAAGGGATCCTGGTAAAGTCCTTATAGTTAATGTCGGCTAGTATGACAGACTTGGTCAGGGGCTATGTCGTATAGTTTGGCCTATAATATCGGTCCCCTGTGATGACAGAAGGTTTCCCGGTTCGGATCACCGCGTTTGAAACTTACTAGACTTCGATCTCCTTTAGTTCTAAAATAACTACATGGTGTAAATTGAACCGGTTCAGATATAAGAGGTACCTACTTTAGATAACAAGGGTTCCAAGGAATTGGTTTAAAAATATTCATCAATATAATTTATAATTTAAGAATTTGGAAAGCGTTGAATGACGCTATAGGAAAGTTTCATGTGAAGGAGCGGTAAAACTTGGCTTCAAGTCCCGTTCTCAGCTTAGTGTATACTGCGTTGTCGAAAGGCCAGTCGCCCGCTGCTTACTGATTTATTGTTCACTGATTATTTGATAAAACTTTTGCGCATTGCTTTTAACTTTTAATTCATGGCATAATTAAATGGTGATTTATAAAGTACTGATAATATAGTACACAGGCCTATAACGACATTTACGTAGGCCTATGCAATTTGTATGTCTGTAACCAATGCTTTGTTTGGTCTAGTGGTTTACAAGTTTTTTAAGGTCTGCGGGGCCGAAACATGTATGGCGGGGGGGGGGGGGGGGAGAAGAGAGCGGGGAAGCAAGGAACATCATAGAAGTAAGCGGGCGTGAGTCAACGTACAAACTCCTAAGGGGAATCTGCGTTCAATATAGTTTACCTGAGCACACCTTATAGGCAAACTCTTCTTACAAGTCCACCTAGTTGAGGTACCGTTTGCTACATCATTAATTATAACGCGATAATGTCCCAAAAGCAAACTGCCATTTAGAAAATGACTTAAAAAACTGTCTAACTGTCAGTTATAGAGCGTGACAAAACGCGAGTAGTTCGGGTCCAAACCCCGAGTAGATCATAAAATAAAAATCAGTAAAACTGAGAGACTTCGTTGCGACTCTCAACAACTATTACAGACATAAGTTTAAAACTAATAAGATGTTTAAAACTTTATACTTTAGGAAAAGCACTTGTCGGTACATTGTACCTTTGCAAATAATGTGCGCGGAGAATGTTAGAGGATACACTGAACCAAAACCTTTAACAGATTACCTGAACGTGTAGTACACGTAATTGAAAAACTAAGGGCGTTGAAAAGAACTGTAAAGGTGTACGCGATTCGATCCAACAATTTTACGAAGAAAAAAAACGAAGTTTCACCTGGAAGTAGAGTGTTGTCATTATCACCTTTTTAATCTATTTGACCCTTTTTCTGTGTTTACAGACCGACTTGTTTATTTTTCAGATATTGCTTCATATATTAGTTCCCCATACTATTACTAGGAAACAGGTTTTGGGCCTATTGTAGGCAGAGCGAACAGATCTTCATTTCAAACTTACTGTATATTTAGTTTTTATTTGAATGACGATACCACAATCGCTAATGCTTCTTAAAATCTGGGTGCAATACTCACTGGTCTAAGTTGGACTCTTTGCCTTTTGAGGTGACGTATACTGCTGCTCTTTGCTGGCCTTTTTCTTAAGCTCTTTTTTTTTCAAATATAGGCCTACGTGTCAAATTTATAACTAGCTTTCGTTTGCTCCAGCCTTTAGTTTCTGTTTATTTATTTTCTCAGGCCGCATTAAAGATGTGGGCCATCGCAGTCAAGGATAAGATAAAACAGCACTTACAGCCACTGCTGTTTGAGCTGCCGCTGACAATAATTCTTACATTGTTTTCAGGAACTGCTCTGCAAAATGTACTCCGTATATTAAAATATTAATAATAAGGCATTTAACTGCAAGCCAAACAATCATCAGTACGATAGTTTTTAACAATAATCCGAAGATAAAAAAGATTCACAAGACTACCCCTGGTATAAGACTTGACACCGCCACCAACAAAAGTGTTGAGTCACACACCTCCACGCACTGCAACAACGATCTCTATTATACTGTATAATCTAAAAGAAATAACCATTACAATTGTAGGTTAAAAATCTGTTAGCTTTTAGGCCTAGTTTTAGGTTTTAGCGGTAGGCCTAATATTTACCTCTGATCTAATTTCGTAAGTATAGCAGCTAACAACAGTTGGGTTCCAGAGCTAAGCCTATTCCTTCACGCAACACGGTTCTGTTTCGAGACTTCACGTTACCGTGGCAACTAGGAATCTATAGACTATGAGTGGCAGGCATATTATTGTTTCGTGCTGTGGTGTAAATACGTCGTCCGCTCTAACGTTCGTTTTATATACCGCATCACCTTGATACGACGATTTCAGGTTTCATATTCGGGATTTCCATCGCTATTGTAGACGCCACTTTCGTCGCCATGCTAAACTGAATTTCTCCAAGCATTCTGTTTTTTTTAATGAAAGTAATTTGTGTCGTTAATGAAATACTTTTGTGTTTTATGATCGCCCTTCTTCCTATAGTGGTTAAATGCAACGAACAAATGGTATGATTTCATTGAGTTACTTCGAAAAAAGTTATTAGCAAGGAAGCAACCAAAATTAATTTGCCGTGTTTTTTTTTCAAGTTTACTTGACTAGCACCAGCATGGTGTATGCTTCGTCAGAATTCCTTAACTATTCAGGATTCCAAATTTATAATGGCAGTGTTAGAAATAAATTCGAAAAATTGTTAATTCTTCTATAATAATTGTTCGATTTACGGCAAAATTTGGATCAGTAACACTTTTGGGGGTATAAAGCGATGTACTAAATTTCATTCCAATCCGATCTTTTGTTTGGGCCCCGCCCAGACTACAAAAGTCCAACCAACCAACGGACCAACCAACCAACATTTTGCGGTTTGGTGTTCGTTATAGGCTACGCTTCGTTCGCTCGCTCCGCCAATTATTATTATTTTATGGTACAAATTCAATGTTTACGGTGTTGATTGTTCTTCAAGCTTCACTTTTCAGGGTATTTTCAAGTTATGTCTTTTAATTTAATAATACTTTTTTGATTCTTTCTATTTACTAACGCTCTTTAATTTAATTTTAATTGGTTTATTGTTCATTATCTTTTAATGATTTTACTTATTGATGTACTGACACAAACTACTTCGTTGAGAACTTCGTGTCTTGTTTGAGTAAGTACGTCATTACATAAAAGAGGCAAGCCTTTTATTTCGTCTCTATTAACTTTCTTCTTGATTTGGCCATAGTCTATTTAGTTTGCCAACATTTGTTGAACTCTATAGCTATTTTACGAAGTATTCCATGAACTTAGCTATTCTGACGCAAAACTGTTACACGATAACGGTTTTGAAAGGGACGCAACTGCCGTATCCCAAACAGAACCAAACCTTTGAAAACCGGGGGGGGGGGGGGGGGGTTTAAAAAAAATAAAACCACGAAAAAGAACCTTATAAAATACCAATAACCTGATCCAATAAAATA
>JAHWFP010014882.1:138495-154215 GCA_023313725.1 Lithobius niger | reverse complement strand
GATCATATCTATAACGACGGAAACGAACCTTATAGACTACCAATACCCTGATCCAATAAAATAGCGGTTTATTTGTAGTTCAACAAGCATTTGTTATTATAATGGGGGTGGGGGGGGGGGGGGCGGATTGTGGCTTAATGGCGCGGCAACAGCTAGGGTTTTATAACAGATAATAGCTAATAAAGTATAAATACAATAGTGTTGAAATGTTAAATTTTATTAGGCCTATATTTTTAATGTTCTGAGCAAAATTGTAACTCAGAACGTCTTTTGTCAGCCTGTCAGGGAATTAGGAGAAAAAACTAAAAACTGGTTACAACTGAATTATAATTGTTATTTGCTGAGAAAACCGGAACTAAACCGGAACACTACCCACAGCTGAACCATAACCTATGAGCTAGAACTCAATTTGTTGTAAATAGTATAAAAATGTAAGCTTCCGTTTCAGCCTATACGGGCTTGCCGATTGAACCACTATAGTTGATATAAGGGTTTCACCATTAGCCATTGCTCGACTTAATTGGTTAAATTAACCGAATTATTGGAATGGTGCTTTCTTCACAGAGTACTAAACAAAGATTTGTTGAGTGCAGTTGAAGAACAACTAAATACTAATTAGAAGAATTTATTTCTTTACTGTTTTCTTTACTGTTTTTTACTGCTTGGGCGAAATAGTAGGCAAAATATGTTTTCTCCAATGCTTACATAAACGAAATAACTGAACAGAAAAAAAATCATCAAGATTCGTAAGGTTGGAGTATTAAGGGCCTTCTGCCATCAGTGGGACGACGTATGCCCTTGAACAAACGTATGCCGTTCAATTGCTGGTCCACCGACGTTTCTTTAGGTGTGTATCCAGTACTTTACTTGCTTCCCATAATTTGTAGTAATTTCTCTGAATAAAGTTTTCTTCAGGGTCCTGTCAAAAATTTTACAGTAAAATGAGAGTATTTTCGAGTAAACAACTCGGAACCACTTCGCCAGTTTTATTCTTTTACGAACTTAATGCACAAAGGAACGGCATCATAGTTTGAAATGAACCTGATAACGTATCGCTGATACCGGCAAACAGGAGACAGTACATGATGAAAAGCTCCTTTGCTTTACTTGTATCGTTACCAGTGAGCACACAGTTACCGGACCTTCGCTGAACCTTTGGACCGAGACTTGCACACGGCACTTTTGAACACCGTTCCAGGCAATTGTCTGCCAGGCAAGACAGACTGCTGGTTGCAGTGCCCGACACCGTCTTGGAGTTGCTCATCCTTTCCTGTATTCTGGTGCGTCTGACCATACTTTCGAGAATCTTTTCAACAGTGCTAACAAGGTTGATCGCCATTTATTATGTGTCACCATGCTGTATTAAGTAGCATATTGTAACACTGTAACACTACTTTGTAATCACTTCTCGTGCTCGTCTTAAGCCCTCAATTGTTAGTTCAGCTTTTTCCTTACCGTTTGCTTGTTGTTATGCCTCAATCTAAAACATGTAAGCCATTACTGATATTTTTCAATTCCCTTTTATCCCTTTTTTAAATACTGAAGATGTCGTAAATTATTATTTCGTATTGCTAAGACATTACGTGAAACGTGGCCTCTTGCTACATGCAGCAGGTATGGTGAGCATGCTAGTTTGATATTCTTGGCTACTTACTAAAACTGAACCAAAGCCAATTCATTTCTCAAGTCTTTTATTCTTAGGCCTAAGGTGCACCAAACACCAGTGTAGATGTCACAGTATTTTACCCTTCCACTACCACTGAAACTTGCGCAGGAAAAGGTACAGCCGCCTTGTAGTTGGTTACTACACTCGTTTCTTATAGCACTTTAGGACATACTGGTTTCCTAGCGAAACAAGGCCATGGTTCTCTGTTTTGAGATATTTTACAGTGACCTGGCATCTGCTTTTGTGAACACAACATGGACGTGATGGGACGCTTGTGAGTTAGTGCTCTCTGCTCGTGGCTTATACTTTGACTTCAGGATCGGTAAGCAGCAGTGACGTTCGGTTTTTGGAATTTTGTTGCAACAACATCGTTATGAATTATTCTGACCCTTAACTGCATTCTAAACAATGTATACAACCTGACAATTGACAGTTGTCCACTTCTACAAAGCGATGGGAAAGTGGCTGGTTTTCGGGCGTTGAGGTCAATTCTGCTCAAATACTAATTCATCAGTCATAATCGATGCATCCTTTTACGGTTTGCGATTATTTATACTTACTCCGAAAAGACTATGTTACAAATAAGCTATTTTAGCACGATACATTTTGTGCAGTAGGCCTATGAGGTAGCGGTTTTGTACCGACGCCCCTGACTAGCCGAAATGACCAGAAGCAGTAAGACAAGTCATGTTAATGCCATAAAAACGACTAATCTAATCACCTGGCAGGTAAACACGTAAATCCAAGAAAAGGGTAACACACAGTAAACTGTTTAAATTTTTTTGGACCAATACAGGGATACCAATAATTTTTGGACAGGAATAGAAATGAACTAAGCCTACAGCTAATTGCGTTAATGGTGTAACGCAGGCTCATCCGGTAAAGCCAGTGAAGCCAGTAAAGCCAGTAAAGCCAGTGGGGGCAGAAACGACTCCAACGTATTCTAGATTTGGGGTTTGGTTAACATCTCTGTAATGTGTAGCGCAGTGGTATCCCAAGCCACTGCACTGTGACTGAAGTTGAATTTAACATCACTGCACTGTACTACCAAAGAAATGCTACGAGAACTGGCGTGGAGCTGGGATGCAAGACACGCAATTTCTACTCCAGTCGACCATCCTCGTTTTAATGTTAGTTTAAACTTTAATTCCCTCGAATTGTCACATGCTTATACCAGAGATGGTACTGACCCATGGCTGTGTGGGTCAGTGGGTTAAATGGGTCGCATTTTTATCGTGGGTCATGGGTCAAGACCGTTCACCCACCGACCCACAGTAATTGTTAAGCACAGCATTTGACACTTCAATAGTCTTATAGTACTTTTTTAGAAATTTGTCTTACTCTGTAAAAAATGTATTCCCCTAGAAAGCTAAAAACCCTTAGTAAATGCTTCTTTAAAAAATTGGGCTGTTTGATACTTTTTTCATAGCGTGGAATGGGTCACGGTGGGTCACAGTTTGTTCTTTATTGGGTGGGTCAAGTGGGTCGTCGTGGGTCAGAACTCGAGTCGGTCAGGTGGGTCGTGGGTCGGAAAAAGTGACCCACTTCCATCTCTGGCTTTTACTATTCGCAACACAAGGGCTATTTTTCACACATATTTATTAGGTAAAAACCTAAACAACGTAATTTTTAACGAACGTTTTCTGCAAAAGTAAAAACGAACACTATAACAATTATAGTTCGACAACTGGTCGCATGGGGTCAGGACTCAGTACTACAAAGGTTAGAAGTGTGTTGGAAACTCATCCGTCACGCCGCTCCTGACTTCATGATGCAATTTTGGGGCACTAGTTAGAAGTGTACTTTATCATTGGGAAGTCAATGTTGGTGTTAAAATTGAAATTTAATGTATTTCTGTTTTGTTATTTAGCAACTTTCATTTATTATTAGGTAATAACTTTTGGTTTGCACAATTGGAAAGCTGGTGAAGAACTATTAAAATGGTTTCAAAAATAAAGGAGCCAAATGGTTGAAACTTGCAACTGAAACATTTGCAGGTTGACTTGCAGGTTGCAGGAAACTATTGCAGGTTGTAATTGCAATGAACGTGTAAATGCTTTAAATCTTCTTGCGCACTTTCTCAGAGGGGCTAAACGTATAAAAAGACATCCGTTACGAACAGACTCAAAGCATAGCATTACCTAGTGTAAATTTTCACCTTTGAGTCTGTTCGTAAAGTATGTATTTTTATCCTTATAACCTCTTTAAAGAGGTGCGAGAGGGCACTGAAAATCGAGAGTAAAGTATTTATGTCTCCTGGCAGTCATATACTCGGCTTCGTTTTGTTTTACGTAGGGTTTTGTATCACTGTGTTCGTTCAGTGTTTGGTTTGAAAGGTAATTTTACCTGTTCACTGTGACGTGTAATTTTTCTTCCTTAATATCGCTCTTATCCTTCAATCCTCTCCCTCCCCTCCCCCTTTTCTCCCGTCTTCTCCCTTCTCTATCCCTTCCCTTCCACCCCTTTGCTGCATGAACTCGAATTTGGATAGGTGGTTGAACTAAATGCTGTCCCTCCCCCTTTTGCAAGATTTGGCAAAAATTTATTCGGCCTCCATTCCAAACAACAATAAAAATTACGATTTAGGTTCCGTTAATGCGTAATCATATGCTTAATGGTAAGAGATGCACTCCCCCCCCCCCCGCATCAATCATTATGGTATTAGAATGCCAAGAATAAGGCTAACAGACGCCGTGCCCAATACGGACATTCCCCATCCACCCCCCATCTCCCCACTCCCTGTCTATCTCGGAGCACTGCACTGTGACTGAGGTTGGCCCTAACAACCAAGCTGTCGACGCGCCCTTACGCGACGATCCCCCCCCCCCCCCCCCCCTATCGATTTGGTTACCGCTTTCGATCCGTACTGTGTGAAAAGGAAACCTGTCCTTCACGCATGACACAATTTACGACTTGCCGCTGAGGTGATTGTGCACAGCAAATTGTTAGTGGTGGCATCAAAGTGCCAATTTTAACCTTTTAACTTTTTGAGGTAAGTGGCAATTTCAACTTTTCGAAGCAACAAACTGCCAATTTTTACTTTTCGCTGGGAAAAGAATCAACACACTACATTGTTTACTTGTTGCGGTACTGTTTTGCTGTGAAACTTAGCTTTATAATATACCACTACAAGTGTAACCTGTCTGCCAGCATGTTTCAATAATATCTCTGTAATGTGTGGTGCAGTGGCAACCCGGACCACTGCACTGTGACTGAGGTTGGCGCTAATGACCAAGCTGTCGACGCGCCATTAAGCCTCAATCCTCCCCCCCCCCATGTTTCAGTTTCAATATTAAAATGGCTGTTGGAATGTAAAAAAATCTTAAATTTCAGTGAAGTTGTGATGACGCCCGCGCAAAAAACACAGGTTGCTTTACGAACGAAATTTTGAAAACAGTGTAGTTTCTGTGCGCTCGAAATGAAATTGGTAGTTTGATTAGGGGAATAGGGGCATCCACCCTAAACCTATGCACTCTTGGTCATTTCTATTAAACAGTCGTATTAATTTCTATTAACTTTGGGCAGCTGGTTAGAAATTTCCCTTTCTCATTAAAAGACCAATGTTTCTTTTTAAAATGCCAAATGCAAAAATTAGGTTAGTTAATAACTATTGGTTTGCACTATAGAAAGCTGAAAACGCTAGTAAAATGGCACGTGGAATTTCGAAATCTGTCAAATTATAGCGAAGTTACGGCTAAGTACGCGTATAAAAACGAGGTAGGTTTATAAAAGACGTAATTTTGGAGGAAAAAAGTGTGGTTTAACGCACACGAAATATGATCATTTTCTATTTCTAGTTAGTAGTCGATCAAAGCTGTAAAAGAAAATGTTAGAATCTCAGTTTGACGCAAAGGGGGAAGGTGAAGGGCGTAAAAAGGGGGGTAACAAAATACAAGTTTAAGTAGCTTTGTTGAGGGATGAAGTTTGGAAGGCAACGAAGCATTAGGCCGTAGGTAATGGGGATAACGATGAGGAGAGTTTTGTTGGGCAAGTGTGGCCTGGGGCTGTCATTGGCCCATCAAAGCTTAATTAGGATACAAGCCACGGATTAGGGGACGAAGAGCAGACAGGCGGAAAGAGTGCAACTCACAATTATTGGATTACAGACTACCTACTCTTTTACGCTCGCTTCGTTATCTTTTCTCTATTAAGCCCTTACAGACTGTAATAGGGGAACTTGTACAATCATTCGAAATCGCCGTAGTTTCAAGTCGCGGCTAGACTGCTTTCCGTGTGGAGAGTAGATTGTTTCCTTTCGCGGGTTTTGTGTTCGTTCGTTCTTCTCTCTTTTACTTCTGATTTTCCCGTCGCCGAAAGTGAGTTGAAAGAGTATACTAGACGAGCTACCTAACATCGTAATCATCTTATGTTACTTGGTTTGGTTGTGATTCGTCTATTCATTTGGAATTACCACTGATAATGGCTTATTACTGTTGAAGGCCAATGCGTTTGGCGAAAAACATTGCATTCTTAAGAATAACTATGCAACGCCGTAACACCACACATCCACACTACAGTAAAGTATCGAGAATGAACTGGAAAATAAGCCACAAATCGTCCAATGGATGCATTCTTTGTTAACGAAATCCTGCCACCCCCTGAATGAAAAATAACTGACAAGGTCAACGAATCAAAGAGTCAGCATTAAAGATTGGCCTTGAGAGAATGCAGGATACGACAATCTGCGGGAAAAAATGAACGGCAACTGCTCTGATTAATTAGTGTATCCACAATTTTCACGAGACCAGTCTTTAAGACTTACTGTTGGTTCTGTTATCAGTGTCGCACTTGGGGAGTTTTTTTTTTTTGGGGGGGGGGGGGGGGGCCCGGGGGAGGGAAATGGTGATAAATTCCCCCTCCCAAAGACTTTACGTTAAAAAAAAATTTGGCAACGTTGAGCTAACACACCATTTAGTGCAATTCACAAATTCTGGAAATTGTCGTTTTTAATGTTTGAGCGGCACTAAAAATTGCGGAAAATGTTTTCCAGGGCTCCAAGGGAGTTAATTACCCCCCCCCCCCCCCACCGGTTCTAAGAGTCTCCTTGTAAGTGAGCTCAAAGAACCCCCCTGCCAAAAAAAAAAAACTAAGCATTTTAAACTAAGATGTGATTGCATCTTATATTTGCATCCGTCTTTAAGACGTTTTTTTGCATCTTACGATAATGCCGCCTTAAAGTAAGATGCTTTGGCCTTCTTAAATTTTTGCATCCATTTTTTAAGCTGTCTTCGCCATCTTAGAAGTTGGCACTGAAAGACAGATGTTTTGGTACACATCTTACATATCTGGCATCTTATAATGCTGACATTTCATTACGACATCTATTAAAATTCAACCATTTTAGTGTTCTCTACAGAAACTGTTGAAAAGACTATTGCCACGAATTTGTCCGTCCGTCCGTCGCTTTTTTCAACTTTAGAATGGTACAAGATAGAGCCAAACGGTTCTCACCATTACATACAGCGACTAAAAAAAGTTTAAAATACGGTAAATTAAAACATTGTTGCTTCCTTGTAGCTAATAGGCTTTCTCGATGTAACTCAATGAAAATAATAACATTTGATTGTCGCATTTTTAACACTAAAGGAAAACGCGCAACCGTAAAAACAAAAAGGATTTCGTTAACGACACACATTATCTTCATTTAAAATAGTCTCGAAACCGTGTTGCATGCATGAATAGGTCTACTCTCGACCAAATTCTCCCGGTTAGCTGCTACTTACGAAATTAAAACGGTGGGTACAAATTCGTTAAAATCTGACAATTATGTTTAAAATCTAAAACTGTGCTTAAAAGCTAACATATTTTTAACCGGCAATTGTGACGGTGACTACTTTAGACTATAATAAAGATCACTGTTGCTGTGCGTGATATGAGCGCCTCAACGTTATCGAAAGTGGCGGAGGGTATAGAAGACCGGCTGCGACTTGCAGTCGCTGCAGCCGTTTGTTGGCGCACAGTGGCCAGTGGGGCCGAAGGCCGAGTTGGGCTCCGTTTATGCATACATACGAATGCAATCAGGATCGCATTACCCAATAACCATTGCATCAAAGTTTTTGCGCCCAGAGGTGGTTTATCAAAAAAGTTAAATTAAAATCGGACATGTTGTTGAGGAATGGTGATGTGGCTCCGACAGCCAATTAAAAGAGCTGAAATTTGGTGTACTGCAGGCAATACACAGAGCTGCAAAGCTCCAACACCAACGAAGCAGTTTCAAGCACGCAGACCATACGAGGGAGGGGGGGGGGAGGACGAGGGGTGGGTGGCAGGAGGCGGCGGCGTTCGTAGAGGGGAAACGAGTTGGGGGATCAGTCAGCGGACGGAATGCAGTACAAAATAACCACTGCATCAATTTGTAATGTAGTACGAAATAACCATTGCAGTACGAAATAACCAAATGTAGTACGAAATGACCACTGCATCAATTTAAACCAGATTTTCTCACCAGTAATTTCCGAACCGCGAAAATCTGCTGCATCGTTAATATAGGTTTTGAACTTTGGTGTAATTCTCAACTAGACTCCAAATTTAATGCTATAAAGGAAAGAGGAAAACAAACCAAACCGCGAAAATCATACAGTAGAAATAACGTAGTACAGTACGCCACCTTTATGCACCCGACTGGGTAGCTTTTCGAACACAAAACCATACGGTATACTTAGCTCCACTCGTTGCTACAAACCGGTCTGAAAACTGAATGTTGGATTAAAGAAGAGAAAAATTCAGCCAGTTCGGATCTGGCTTAAAATTAATTTAACTTCCTAAGCAGGCACACATTTTTTTTAAGGGATGAATTAAGTATTCGGGTCGTGAACATTTGGTTTTACTGACGCTAACTATAGTTTCCAGCTCCATGGCGATGCTCAGGTATGCTTGGACAGTGACGCCTTAAACCTGACAAGCTGCCTCGAGGACGGTGTAAGAAAGATGTCAAAATTGGTCCATAAATGCAACACCAACCATACGATTGAAGCAAGTTTGACCTTGCGGGCACGTAGTAACGCGTCGCTTTACATCATATTCTCTTCTGTCAAATTAGGGCTTTAGCCTACCATTCGGCTCATGAGTGGTGGCTCCTTCTCGCGGTTATCGTTGAAAGTAAGTATTAGTTTCACCCACATATTTACTATTGACAGTGGAATTACCTAAATACTCTATCTTGCCCTACAGACCATTTAAGGCACGTACGAGACTTTAAAAAATAGTTTAAAAGTCGTCTGATGGATGCTAAAAGGTTGGTCATTCGTGGTGGGAAGTAAAACGAATTGCTTATCGGTGCTAGTGTCTATATTCTGAGCCCACTATAACTTTTAAGCCAGTCATCATTTCAAACTGCCCAAATACATTTGATGCCCGAAGTGGATTTAATTCAGAAATGAAGAAAATTTGGCAAAGGTTTTGGGTTATCAACCATCAAAATTTATCATGCATCATAAATCAAACATAACAGAAATACAGGAATTTTTCACCCAATATCTTCAACCCTTTTATCTTTCACCCTTCATCTTCAACCCTTTAATATTTCACCCTATATCTTCATCCCTTTTATATTTCATCCAAATAACACGTATACCCGGTAGTAAGCAAGTGAACACTGCATACAGCCATTTCCGTATTTCAGATTTCTGTTCGTGAATTAAATTGATACTTAGCTCTTTGTAGTTTCACGTCTGGAATTCTCAGTTATTTCCAACACAGATTGTAGTGACGGAAGGAGACATATTTCAACAGCCGTACCCGAGCAATCGTACTGGGAAGCACGTACCTAACCCACGCTTTCTAATCCGTTACTTTTCTCCCGTAACATACTTGTGTAAGCAAGTTAAGCACTGCCTGAACAGCAACAATAGCAGCCGTAAACCGAGAACACCGATATCTTCATATAATTACACTGAGAACATGTCTTCCTAATTCCCTAACAGCAATTGACCAATGAAAAGCCGGTGAAGAGCAGCCACCAGCCAATGATACCTCCAAAATATCAATTATACGAGCACACGGTATCTTATCAGATATGTCCCTCCATGTTGTTTTTACGATCAAATCATCTGGTTTACTGGTACAAACGCATTTAGTTGGCCTAAACCAATTTCTAAACTAGGAAACAGGCTTTGGGCCTATTATAGGCAGAGCGAACAGACCTTTATTTCAAATTTATATTTAGTGTTTATTTTAATGACTGTACCATATTTGTTAATGCTCCTTAAAAATCTATGAGAAATGCTCACTCAGCTAAGTTTGGGCTATTTGCCTTTTGGTGTGACGTACTGTTGTTATTTGCAGGCCTTTGTCTTATTTTAGCTTTATTTTCAAATAGGCCAAAGCTATCTTATTTATAATTTATTAATATTATATTAATAGGCTTTCGTTTGCTCCATCATTTTGTGTCTGTTTAGCTTTTTTCCACATCTGACACTAAATTAATACAGATGCAAACCTGTTTACGTTGCCTTTTGGATTTATATGTCAGATTGCCTGAGCACGGAATCGAACCCACGATCTTTGGAACTAGAAACCAAGGTCTCTTCCAAAGGTCGTGGGTTCGATTCCCCACTCAGGCAGTCTGTCATATAAGTCCAAAAGGCAACGTAAATAGGTTTGCTTCTGCATTAAATAGACTCGAGCCTTCGGCCTGCAGTCCAGTGTTCCGACACAAAGATGTGAGCCATCTCCGCCACCATCGCCGCCGACAAAAATAAAACGGCACGTTTGTCATGGCTGGTTGGGCTGCCGCCGCTATAATTCTGACATTGTTTACAACAATAATTACTGCCGCGCAAAGTGCCTTCCCTAGATTACAAAATGTAAATAATAAAGCATTTAACTGTAAGCCAAACAATCATCTGAGCGATAGTTTTTAACAATAATTAAAAAATTCAGCAGGTTGGCAATGCTGCCGCTGGTCTAACACTAGTCTTGACAACGCCACCAACGAAAATATTGATGCGCACACCTCTATCACGCACGGCGACAGCGATTTAAAAACCACATTATAATCCATCAGTAACGATCACAATATTGTAGGTCTAAAAGTGTTAGCTCTTAGGCCTACTTTAGCCTTTAGGTCTAATATTTAGTCGTCATTTTTATTTCGTAAGTAGCAGCTACGTTTGAGATTAAGCCTATTCATTAATGCACCACGGTTTCGAGTCCACACGTTGCCGTGGCAACGAGGAATATTTAAACTATTAGATGCAGACATGTTGTTTCGTGCTGTGTTTAAATATGTCGTCCGATGTATTGTTCGTTTTATATGTATAGCTTCGCCGTGATACGACGATTTCGGTTTCATATTCGGGATTCCCAATGCTAGTGTAAATACCAGTTTCGTTGCCATGCTGAAGGTAATCCCTCCAAGCATTCGTTTTTTCAAATGATGCTAAGGTGTATCGTACCGGAATCCTTTTGTTTTTTATGTTTGCGTTTCTTCCTGTAGTGGTTGAATTCAAGGGCCAATTGTTATTATTTCATTGAATTACGTCGAAAAAGGTTATCAGCTAGAAAGAAGAAACGAAAATTTAATTTTCCGTGTTTTTTTAAGTTCACTTGAGTACCACCAGCAAAGTGTATGGGTCGTCGGAATTCCTTAACTATTCACGATTCCAAATTTATAATGGTGAGTGTTAGAAATAAATTCGAAAATTTGTTATTTCTCCCGTAATAATTGTTCGATTTCCGTTAAATTTTGGCTCAGCAATATTGTTTGGGGTATCAAGCGTTGTACCAAATTTCATTCCAATCCGATCTTTTGTTTGGACCAACGGATCAACAGACCAACGGACCAACATTTTGCAATTTGGTGTCCGTTATAGGCTACGCTTCGCTCGCTCGCTCCGCCAACAAATACGACGTACCTGATAGTCACGTGAGGCATGATTCAACTTCCCAGCAACACACGATCAATAGTTTGGTTACCATGGTGATAGAATGATGAGCCAGTATCAGCTTTTCATCCAAGCGCGTTAGGCCTAACGGCGATAATATTTGAAGCATGGCAGTAGAAGCAAGTGCAGTATTTAATATTTTAAACGCAGTACTTAAATTATGCATAGATAGTTTAAAATAAATTAATAATAATTATTGTAAATCTTAGTAATATAACGGATCATATTCTATTTTAAATCTAAGAAACAATGTTTTCATTAAAAATAAAACACGTACTTACTTTTGTTAAGGGGCCGTGACTGGTTCGTCCTTCGACAATCGTCAATTTCACGTGAGTTAGGCTACTTTCGGCACGTTTGTGATGGATCGTTGAGAAAGCAAAACTACTTAGGAGACGGTATATTCTCGTTTCACATGTCAATCGAGCGTAGTTTACGTTTCGATAAATGTTTTCAACCCCTCGTTACATTCCCAAGCTGATAAAAAACCCTTGTGCAAGCACTCGGTAATTTTTCAGCTTCGGAATGCAATTAGGGTATTTATCGATAAAAAACGACGCCCTCGTGACATTATCACTGATAAATGTAAAGAATTGAACACAATTTCGAGTTTGAAGTCAAAGCCAACTCATTTCCCTTGTTTCATTCTTTAATGCAGAAATGAGCTTTTAGTAAGATTGTCAGGTATGTAAATAAAGGATTCCTTAAAGCTTACTGAATGTGGAAGAAACGTCTCTGGCGAAGAATTAGATAAGAAATTTAAATGAAAATCCCCTCACCTACCCGGTATGCACACATTTACACAGTGTTCTTTTCCTCTTGTCTTTGAAAGAGCAATTAATTTTCAGCAGGATTATGTACAGGCTAAAGATAAATTATGGAAGCAAAGGATACTTCTTATCTCAGTGCAAATCCTTATCGATGAAACCTTACAAATCCGTCCATTGTCTCAGGAAACAGGCTTTTAGCAAAAGAAGCTCAATGAAGAGTATTTTAGTCGAAAATAGTTTCAGTGTTTCTAAAACTTGGCCGCATTTAGTTTAAATTAATTCGGTCCAGTTCTGTTTTCGACGATTTGACATCTTGCGTTGTCTGTCGGTTCTACCGTGGCGGCCAAACGGCTAAACCGACTCGAATGAAATTTGGTAGGGATATTCATTGAAATAAGGCTCAACGCTCATGAACTTAATTTTCGGCGTTAACTTAGTTTGTAAAGGGGAGGGAGCAAAATTCGAGAAAATACACTGGGTAGAAAATCTGTAGGTCATATATTCTTTGAATTCAAGACAAAGGAAGGGTACATGCCAATTTGCGACAAAAGCACTTCCTGTGGGGAACCGGAAAAGGATGAAAGAGGGGTGGGGGAAGAGTGTTCAAAGCAAGGATCAGAGGTAATTTTTGAAGAGAGAACCGCACAATCAACAGTTAAAAATAAAAAGAAGCCAAATGCACATAATTGAACAACATTCGGGGATAGTCAGTACCCTGTCTGTCTATCAAGTGCAAAAATTAGCAATCACACTAAGCAAATACACTAAAAACAACATGTCAAAATTAAGCATGGTATATCTTTCGTTTTTGCAACGTTTTTATTTTATTTTTATTTTGGATGCCTTTGACTATGCTTAATTTTGGCATGTTGTTTTTAGTGTATTTGCTTATTTTTGCACTTGAGTATATGGGGTGCTGACTATACCTGTTATACGGGACGGAAAGCCAATGGGCTCGAGATTGGTTTAATAAATACGGATGCAAACCTATTTACGTTGCCTTTTGGACTTATATGTCAGACTGCCTCAGCGGGGAATCGAACCCGGTACCTTTGAAATCAAAGGCCAAGGTCCTACCGCTGAGGCCGTGTCAGTATGGCTCAGCGGTAGGACCTTGGCCTTTGATTTCAAAGGTACTGGGTTCGATTCCCCGCTGAGGCAGTGTGACATATAAGTCCAAAAGGCAACGTAAATAGGTTTGCATCCGTATTGACTATACCTGACACGTCGTTCTGTTGGTGTACTTGATTGATTTTTTTAGACTCTATAATTTGATAGTGATTCGAACGACATTTGATAGTAATATTTATTGAACTTAGACCGAACGACGTATATGCACGGTTTCATACCAGTTTATTAAAACCAAAATGGCAATCCAAAATGGCTGCCCAAATGGCACAGGGGGGGGGGGGCCCCCCCCCAAAAAAAAAAAAGTTTTGGCTTGTAATTAAAACCGTTCATCAGAATGAGCAGGAACAGGTTGAGAATTTAAATAAATTTCCTGTTCAAGTTTTGGGTTTATGAAAATTCAAGACGGCGTCCAAAAATGTCGACCAACAAACGGTTTTTGGCTAGTAACGTCTAAATCGTTCTCCTGAAAATAGGTCACCTTTTTGTCATGAGAGTGATCCATCCCAGTGTGCAATTCTCTGAGTAAGGAAACCGTCACTGCAAAATAAGTTTTAGAATTTTTTTTATTTGGAAAGCTTGACTTCCTTTTTAAAAAGGCCAGAATACTGTATATAAACTTATCTTCTACCTCTTTGGTTTTCATAGAATGTTTATGCACTACTTTTACGCTGGGACTGGAAAAAGTGATTTTCAGCCCTTCCTGCTCAACATCACTTTTTTTTTTACAGTGATTAAACACGTATTTATTATTATTATTATTAAAACTGATGCGCCGTTTAATGGTTTGCGTTCGCTGTTGCATGTCAGTCGCAGACTATCATCGCCATAAGAATCGCGTAAAAATTCCTAGCGGACTTTTCAAGTTCACAGCCGACAATGTCCCATGAAAACCAGATAAACACCAACATAATGAGATACACCAAAAAGTCCATTGAGTATAAAGGGACCCACCCAGTTCTCGCATACAGAGAAATGATATCAGAGAAGGAATTGCTTCCATTATGGTTCAATTGCCAAACCTAGTCACTCAGTCTTAACTGACACCTTGATGGTCGTCATTTTAAGCTTACTTCGGTTCGTACCACGAACTTTGTGGCAGTCATTGGGGCTATGATTTTACTACTTTGTGTGGTGAAAACTTGTAGGGTCCCTTTGCCCTAGGAGGTTTAGTTTGATTTATCAAACAACGATGTGTTGTTTGTTATGCAATTAAGAAAAAAATGACAATGTTTCCACGCTGAAGGACTACTTATCTTTATTTTGTAGTCTGATTGTAGTATGACTGCAAATATAGCGTATAAGCGTACATTTGGTGTGGAGGAGGGGGCGTAACGAATACTGGAGATACCTTCACAAGTTATGCGTGTCCTTTTTCTATAAAAAATAAGGAATACAAAATATTTGTTATAGAAAAAGGACACGCATAACTTGTGATGGTATCTCCAGTATTCGTTACGCCCCTCCTCCACACCAAATGTACGCTTATATTTGCAGTCATACTATACAATATGTCTACAAACATGTGCAAAAATCGTTTTATAAATTCAGTTAGAATCAAATATCAAAGCATTTTCTGCAATGCGTTAAATTGGGGACCTGTATCGAATTTCGTTCTCTGTTATTCACCGAACACAAAATGTTGGGATGTCAATTGAGACGAATTTCAGCATCAATAGCAAAGTGACAACGAAATCTTTAGCAACCATGTTGACACTAACACACTAATAAATGCTTGTTGTTATTTCATTAATTTCAAATAATTGAAGATCATCCCCAATCAAAGCAATGTACTAACGAAATAAATGATTAGATAAAACAAGCACAACCCCGTCCAGGCAGATAATAAAATAAAACTTTGTAGGCCCAGTAATTAAAAAAAAAGGTAGCTTACGTAGAATCCAAAACCCAGCATTCGTGCGCTGCGATAGCCTCTGCCGTTATAAATACAGCATCCTCTGTAATAAAGATTAGCCTTATCCGTAAGAAAGCCAGCTTCATCTAAAAGAGAGATATCCTCATTCATAAGAGGAACAGCCACGTCCGTAAGAGTGATAGCCTCCTCCATAAGAGAGATATACTCTTTATACAGGAGAAATAGCCTCATCCATGAATGAGACGGCCTTCTTCCATAGGAGAGACAACCTCCTCCGCGAGAGAAACAGCCTCCGCCATAAAAGAGATAACTTGCTCCATAAGAGATAGCTTCGTCCATAAAAGAGATAGCCTCCTCTGTAAGAGCGATAGTTTTTCCTCCATAAGCCTCCGTAAT
>JAHWFP010014882.1:113456-138485 GCA_023313725.1 Lithobius niger | reverse complement strand
CCGTAATAGACAGCCTCCTCCATAATACAGTAATACAGATCGCTTCTTCCATAAGAGAGACAGCCTCACCCATAAGAGAAACAGCTTCCTCCATAAAAAATACAGCATCCTCCAAAAAGAAAGCTAGCCTCCTCAAGAGAGAATGCCATGCCTGGAACACTATGGGGACAAAAGCACCCGGGCCTCCACTCGTCAAGAGTATTCCCTAATTGATCAAACGGAACTGTACTAAGAATAGGTATATCCGCAGTCAGAAATTCGTGAAAAGTTGTCAGCGTTAGAACCATATCAGCCAGTAATATACGTAATATGCAAAGGAGAAGGTCAAAACCTAATCTAAGCATGCACTAGGCATAGGGAAGGTCATGGAAACCTCAAAGTTTCGTGGTAACCCTATAATGAACAGACTTGATCAGGTCGATACCTTTTAAAAGGGAAGGTAACC
The DNA here is from genome assembly GCA_023313725.1 of Lithobius niger. Lineage (NCBI taxonomy): Eukaryota > Metazoa > Arthropoda > Chilopoda > Lithobiomorpha > Lithobiidae > Lithobius > Lithobius niger. Next base: position 138,040 of record JAHWFP010014882.1, on the reverse strand, counting down.
ACATTGAGCTATTATAACAGATAAGTGTCGACCAAAGATTATAAATGCCCTGATCCTAGTTCAACCATTTCTCAAGGTAAAGCAATGATTTACAATGACAAAAGGGCCACTCGTGAGTTGTGGCAATAATCTGAAGTAATCTGAAATAAGTTGTGGTCAGAAAGATGAAGTTTAGTCGCTGATTTCACTTACGTCAGGTAAAATAATTTGGGGAAAAACAAAATTGATTGGTCCAATTTGGGAACTCTCGTATTTAGATTGGAAAAAGTGGCACTTGCCCAACTGCCAGCCAATCTTCGCAGATCATGAAATATCGTTAGCAAATTTGCGTTAATCTGTATCCCAGGGATAACATGTCATTTAAAAGGTAACAAAATATAAGGGTCCCGAGTTTTGCTCTACCAAAGTGATAATCACAGAAGTGGAAGAGCAAGAGATTAAAAGTCTCCGAAAGTTAAGGCCATACCTGAACACGTCAAAAAAGGAGACTAAAATCCCGGCGAATTGACAGGTAGTGCCATCTCTTGACACCAAGAGGTAAACTTGTAAAGTGCCAGGACTTTCCGACGGATGGCACTAGTTATCAAACCTGCAACGTCGCTAGTTTGTAGCCTTTTGGAGAAGCATTGTGGAAGGTAACCCTGATGCGGCATCTACTTTAGACGCTTTGACTCTTTGGGACTGATGAAGGCCACTATCCACCGTAGAATTGTCGGAGTTTTAGTTTAGTTTCAGTAAAACAAGTTACCTTACTTGAACAAATTCATTCTGTTCCACGCTATGGACTGAACCGTTGCATGAGATTGCCCCTTCCACACTTGGGGAAAAGTCCAGGCCAGCCCCAGGTCTGAGTCTCGACCGTTCTAAACTTCCAAGGCTTCCAAGGCTCTCAAATTCAGGATTCGAGACCCCAACCGTGTGTTTCAGTGTAGGAAGGGTCGGTATGTGATAAACAACAGCCAGATAAAAGGAAAGCAGGAGGAGGGGGAGGAAGACTTAGGTGAGAAAGATCCAACGACATCGCCGAAAATGTTGTAGCGAGAGAAAAATTAACCATAGTCCGGACCCTAGCCACGATGCCGCGGTTCAGTGTGGAAGGGGTGTGGAAGGAAGGGTTTTCTCTAGGCGAAACAGTGGTTTTGCCTGTGGATATATAAGTCGGGACTCAGACACCAAACGTGGTGTCTTCGGCGTCCAATGTGGATAACAGCTTAACGGTCTCATCTACCATGAGACCCAGTGACACCTGTGCATAATTTCTCATTCACGGTCGTGAGAATTGTCCCTGTGTAGTTACGTTGTCCACTAACATTGCTCTGCTCATCTGGTTCAATACGACGACTGCAAGCTCACCTCAATTGTAGTAACCTACTCAGTGGAACCTCCGTGGTATAGCACACAGAAATAACAAAAATCCTTCTTTAGATCACGTTAAAGTAAAAGATGGAATGAACGTGCATGGTGTGGTTGTTATACTGGTGGGTGTGATTGGACAAAAGCGGTCCAATCAAAATCCACATCTGCGTATGTATACACCCAAGCCGCACTGGTGATTACCTCTCCAAGGTAATTTTTATCTACGGCATTTGTCGCCAGCGTTTCCACTATTACTTGTGATGTCACCTGAAACTAAAGGATAGGTATTGGTAATGACAGATGAACACAGTTGCAAATGGAGATTAAGTGTTAATGATATATATTCATCACCTTCGTACGTGGTCTAAGGTTATAGAATTATTATATATAAGTAGTTTATTACGACGGTTCGAAGTTCATGGTGACCGTGTGTGTGCCGCATAAGACAGGTACAATAGGTCACATGATACGAATAATGGGAAGGAAAATTGAACGCAATATTTGTTGACAAATATTATTACGAACTTAAATCCATAAGAGGCATCAGCAACAAAACTCAACACAACGTAACGGTTTAAATACTAAAAGAAATAATGATCACTAAATGCACATTCAACATTTGTTATATATATATATATAATATATATAATAGATTAATCTGGACATTGCCAAATCGATTTCTTGATTAAGCAAAAAGTAGTCGAATAGTTTATTTTTAATCGTATTTATTCCTCCAATTTGGGGCAGTTTTCTAGGGATTTCATTAAATATAGTATAAATTTTATATTTGTTTGTTCGTTTGCCATTTTGATTCTGGACATACCCGGGATAAAAAATGTCCTGGATACGTATGCCATCGGATTCGTAATTTCGTGGGAACCAGCTCGTCCGGTGGAATTTTACGCCGGGCAACTCTAGTTTGATATAATAATAATTTGAGTAGCCTTGAATGGAAAATATGCAACTCTTTGTTTTAGTCAATGCGTCACCCTGATATTTACGATCCTTGACGCTGATCATTGGTTTAGGTTTAAATACTGTTTCCCGTCATGCGTATGCTCGGCTAACGACGCCATCATTTTCTTATGGTTTAATAGCACTTATAAAGAAATTAGAGGAGTTATTGGTAAGTTTCGTTCCTTTTATACCACATCGCGATCAAATGATATTACAACGTTGTGGTCCGTAAAGAGCCATATAATACTCGCATCTCATCCGATGAGCAAAAAGCCATCGTGTCCATCATGTCGAGGCCTACTAACAAAAATGACAAGCCTCTGTTCTTTATAATGTCATAACAATTTTATGCCGCCCTCAGACACAAATAATAGCCGTAAATGGGTGAATAATAAGGAAATAGCTGACGATGCCTTACCTCCTGGCTACTGGTGCGTACAAGTGTCGTCAGGAGAGTATTTCTGGCAATGTGCCCCAAGGACAAGATATGCGCAACTGGCTATTCTAAAACAGCTATCTAATTTGTTTTGGCCAAGATGTTGTAAAAGGGACGATGAAATGGTAGGATGTGATTTTTGTTCAAGTGTTGCTTTATTGGCTGTCGGGGGATTACGTTACAGAGGAAAGAAGGGGTCTGTTGCAGCGAGGTCGACTTTCTCTGGCGCTTGCTATCGAAATGAAAGATTATGAAATATGAACGAAAACCTGTCAAAAATGTCAGGAGGAGAAGAGAGGGGATGCGCACCCAATCCCCACCCCCTACCCCTCCTCGTGCGCCAGCGACAATGAGCGAGCGAAGGACTAAAATCAATAGCTCCGGGGTCAGGGTGGGGAGACGCTGAGCGCGGTCAAAAATCGACAGTGCGCGTGCGCCCATGCGAACCACACAAAGCGGGTGTGGGCGCATGCAGATTGGCGGGGACACACACTTCATTACCATAACACGAGCAGGCTTCTCCGCAAAACCACCGATCAATTCGCGTCGCTGGCCGACCAAAAGAAGAGACAGACAGACAGACAGACCTGCACCACGCGCATTAGGGTTCGTATGCCTTTTGCAACTTTTCTTCTAACTTGGTCAACTGTGGCGCGAAAAAACACAAGGTTTTATAAATTGGAGGATGCGAAATGTATACCAACAGCATTTTGTGATTTATGTCAACGCCAGTAACAACAAATATCCCTAAGCTTAGAAATAAGTTGCATAAATCTTTACACTTGACAACAAAACTGATGATCTATAAAAAAAAAATAAATAAAGAAAACAGGAAATAAGAACAATTTTTATTGCACAGAAAAATCGGGAAACGCAGTGTTTGTATACGCTTCACGCATGTTTAAGGCGTCGAACCCAAATGGGCTTATCTGCCCCCACTAAGTCATAGAATAGACAACGAGAGGGACAATTTAGCTGGAGAAATTCAAGCGGAAAACCCAGGATCTTTGACAAAAAAGTTTTAAACAATAAATTATAACTTTTAAGAGAGTAAGGTTTAAAACAACTGGGGTGAATCCAGCTTGTGTCGCCGCTCTCCCCTTCAAACTTGAGGGGGAAAAAAACATTTTTTTTTCAAGATTCGGTTTCCCTCTGACGTAATTTTATTAAAAGATAAGAAGGAAAAAGAGCAGTATAGGCGGACAACTTTTTTTTATTTTTTTATTTACTGTATTTAATAAAATGGAACAGGAGCATGAGTTCACTTTTTAACTTCAGGACGAAAAATATATTTTGATACGAAAATGTTACTACAGTTTCCCTCTTAACAGCACTTTAACAGTATCCTGGACACTTCCGGCGGGCGGGCCCCCCCGGGAAAAAAAAGTAATACTTAACTGATCAAGCGAAACGAACGAGGTCCCGTTTAACTTGTGCGATTTGGTATTTTGTTCTGTCTATCTTGTTCCGAAGTTACGGCCAAACGCCGTCGAAGTCGATTGGGATGAAATTCCTTAGGGACTCGTGTATTGCTGAAAGTACTAGGCTTATCTACTTGGGGGGAGTGGGGAGTGTCCAGGATACTGTTAAAGTGCTGGTAAGAGGGAAACTGTAGTAACATTTTCGTATCAAAATGTATTTTTCGTCCTCGCTGAAGCCCAAACCGAGGCCCAAAGGTAATTTCAACCTGTCTTCCTCAATAATTTTGTTTGCATGAATCGATTCAAATAAAATTTCCCAGGATTATTGTTTGGCCTTAACCCTAAAATTACTTAAACGCGAAATTTTCTACCATTTGGTAAATCGAAATGGTTGTCCTATTCGGCACCCAAAAAGCTATTTCGACCTGCTTTAACTCGATAATTTGGCATTGCGGCAACCGATTCAAACGGAATTTGGTAAGAATTAGTAAAGTGGCGGCTAACAATAGTTTCCAAAACACAGTTTTTGCCTCGAAACTTCTAAAATTGTTCGTCAGGATCGAAAGTGGTTGCAGAAAATATTTACAATTACCATTTCTTAAAAAATGGTCCTATTCAGGTTTTTGAGAAAATCCCAGGTGGCGGTCCAAAACTGCGTCATATGTATTTGTTTTCGTTGTAACTTCTAAACTGCTTATGAAATTGAACACACACTAGTTACATATTATACTCAGAACTAAGTTTTGAGCAATACATGTCTTATCTAGTTTTGTGAAAATCATTAATGGCAGCCAAAACGGCATCTAACAAATATTTTAGGCTTGTAACTTGTAATCCGTTTATCAGATGGAAAACATACCAACAACTAATATCAGAATACAAGTTTTATGTGATAGGTCATAATCAAATTTGTGAAAATTCTAAGACGGCGTCCAAAAATGGCGTTCAAATACGGTTTTGGACTTGCAATTTCTAAAAACGTTCATCTTACTGAAAACAAATCGGTTACATATCTTCAGAATTACCTTTATGTAATTTATCCCATTTACGCGAATGGTACGCGCGTTCAGAAGATTACAAAGATTACAAATTATGTAATTTTTATAATCAACTCAAGAATTTCTAACAAAGTTCATTATTTTTTATTGGAGAATTGAAGAGGTAACTTTAAAATTTAAACGTTGACGATTTCAGTGTTTTCTGTTCGCCTCTCAGTGGAATGACGTTTCCGATGCATGGGTTTGGGTAACTGGGTTTTAGGGGGGGGGGGGATGAGGCTTAATGGCGCGTCGACAGCTTGGTCATTAGCGCCAACCTCAGTCACAGTGCAGTGGTCCGGGTTGCCACTGCACCACACATTACAGAGATATTACAGAGATACTGGGTTTGGGTAAAGCTACCATGTCAGAAGGTATACGCTTATTACTGTTTTCAGCTTCGTAATTGTAATTTCAGAACTCACTGATCATTTTCTTCAGAAAATGCTTTTTTTTTGGGGGGGGGGGTTTACATACATGAGTCGCGGATTTTATCTTTTGATAACCTCAAATGATTGTCATGACGAGACGGTTGAAAACCATTTGGATAGGCATTACATATTTTCTTTTGTTATAGACAGTATTGTATATTATAGGCTCCAAGTTGCGCATCATCCAGTGTACAAGTCAACGTTAACAGTTTTTTTTTTCTAATCTGGTCAACAAATTACAAAAACTGTTGCGGCTCTAGACATAACGCGCGCCCTCATTTCGGCCTATAAAAGTTCATGCAGCCAAGGTAGCATTAAGGACGGCCATGATGCTGGAGTATTCGTGTTAATGTCTACCCATGTTCCGTCTTACGTTCTAGATCACAACCCCATGCGCCTGGTTGTGTATTGATTTAACTTAAATAAAAACTGCATTAAAAAAGAGTTTAGACACACCTATAAAAAACTCTTTGTGACATCTTTGCTGAACTTGCAAACAAAAGCGGTTTACAAATAGCATTGGCCGATAAAAGACGTTTCAAAACACAAGCGTTTTTAGTTGCAGGCATGATTCGTGTTTAAAAACAAAATACCACCATCTAGTTTGTAACATGCTAGTCTTTAAATACATGTTTAAATCAGAAGTAGCGACGTAATTGATAAATTAACACTAGTGTTTTTATTTTAAAACAGTAGTGCTTTTTGCAAAACATGTTATCTTAATGCCATTTCACGTCTGCAACACTTTGGCTCCCATCTGAAGCCATATAGCGGCACAACATGAAAGGGAAAATTCTGCTAGGTAATTCCAATCGGAAATTCCCAAAATCGTTTACATGCCACAATCGACATGAGCACGAGGCATCACAGTGCCCTTCTCTTCCCGAAAATGCCCGGGGTGACTGCGGTAGGCTCGAACGCTGGACCGATGGTATTATTATAGTATAGTCGATGATGGTATAGTCCTAACCATTCCCTGTGGTCTGCAGCACTATAAAACATTTTTCAAATATTTCTTCTCAGCAAATGCTTACTCTTGTATGTTTTTCAGCTAAAACATTTAAAAGGTATGTGTGTAAGTAGTATAAGAATCTAATAAATGCCACACACTTCGACGTGAAAATATCCATATTGTAAATCTCGCTTTGTATTCCGCCGTTGGAACAAGACCGTCTGGGAGAGAAGCAGCAGGTTTCAGCTCCTGGCTCCAAACCAGTGGATTTTACATGGCCAAAATCATATTTTACCAAAGCAGTGTTAAGAGGCTTTAACTTCCTGGCACGCAAGAGAACTGTCATAGAGTCGGGGCATCACAGTGCCCTTCTCTTCCCGAAAATGCCCGGGGTGACTGCGGGTTGGACATGCAATTTCTACTGCAGTCGGTCTTGACTCGAGAAATAAAATGCCTTCCTCGTTTTAAAAGTTCGTTTAAACGAAGTGCTCGCAGTGCTCCTTGTCATTACATGAGCTGCAGCAACCGTCCAAAACCGGTTGCAGCAACCGTCCAATTATCGCCTAAACACGGAAATTGACCGGGCGCCAGCAGCATGGCTAAGAGCGGGTCAACTGTTCAACCAGTTGGAACCGGATCTAACCCCCCCCCCCTCATATGTAACTACTTGGGGAGTGGACGATTGAATTCAAGACAAAGCTCAATCCCAATTCAGTCCTACACTGTACAGCTAGGGGACTGTGTACAGAGTATCACAAATGAGAGCACTGGTTCCAGGTTGCCGCCTGCTCCATTCCTAGAGACTCTCAGAGGTCCAACCTTGCGAGTTGTACCTCCAACACCAACTGACAATCCCTTGCTCCAGCTTGCCTTTTATACGTGCTGGGGCACAGGGATTTACGTCACGTGACAAGCTGACTGCAGCGACCAGGTTCCCACTGGTTGAACAGTTGGACCCGCTCGCTGCCTTGCTGTTGGAACTCGTCCAATTTCCGTGTTTATGCGGCAATTGGACGGGAGCGCTGCAGCTCATGACAAGGCACACCGTGAAGTGTTGGCTTCGTGTTGCGTGTAGCAGCTGTTACAGAACTAGCATTTAAACGAACTTTTAACACGAGGAAGGCATTTTGTTTCTCGAGCCATGACCGGCTGGAGTAGAAATTGCGTGTCTTGCATCCCGACATTTTTGTACTATTCGCAGCACAAGGGATATTTTTCACACATACGTATTAGGTAAAAACCTACGCAACCTAAGTTTTAACGATACGTTTCCGCAAAAGTAAAAAAGGCAAACTGGCCGCGAGGAATCAGGATTCGGTATGAACAGTGAACCAAAGAGTAGAATTGTTAATGATTCCTTCATGTCGCTCCTCGTTGTGTTCATTATCTTTTTTCTGCATTTTGACAATTCATTATCGTCTTTGCGGACGTTTCATATATTAAACAAATAAATAAATATTTCTGTTAAAAATTTGTATCACCTCAAGAGCTTGCCTGCAATGCACTTGCCTTCAACATTTTTTTCAAAATTATTTTCTGTAATGAACAACAAATCGTGGTTTGGATTCCTATTAATCAGTGTCAACATTTTTTGCAGTGGATCTTACGCAATATTTTGTTGTTACCGTTATTAATTTTGTCATGACACTTCAAACCAAACAACGCGGTTTCAAGTTTGTCCTTTGAGTAAGATATCTTTCTCCAAAAGCAACCGCGTTCTTGTTTGCGGGACCGGACAGCAGGCTCACCTCTTCTTCTTTCTTGTCTTGCGCACGTTCGTAAATTTTAGCGACGGAAAAGTAACGCGTTAGCAATTAACTTCAAAAGTTAACTGTTAGCAGTTAACTTCAGCGCTACTACACTGATACGAAAATACGAGCAAGCTCTCAGCCAGAGTAATAAACTATGACAGCCCAAGTAGCGCACAAAAAATCATCACTAAAATCATGTTGCGTTTCAAACGTAGCTTTTTTAGCGTTTCAAATGTGTTGCATGTTGCTTGTTTCTTTGACTTGCGCTTCGTTCTAAAGCCAAAGAAACAAGCAGAGTTGCACAAGTCACAATAAAAACTAAAAAGATCCAATAGAAATGGTTAAACAGCAAAACAAGCAATATCAGCTAAAAACTAAATCAGTATAAATTCGATGGGCCACGAGCCTTCCAACTTGCATTTGCAGGAAGGAACGGAGGTCGTGGTATTGACCGTTTCTATACTCTTTTAGGTCCGAAAAAAATGTTTTATATTTTAGTTTTTAGTTCATAGGTAGTGCTTGTTTTGTTGTTTAACCGCTTCCATACAATCTTTTGAATTTTAATTACAAATTAAATAGACTACTTGTTTCTTTGACTTGAGATCGCAGCACAATAAGCTTTGATAGCATTTTTAATGTGATTCCTTGTACACTGTTTGATGTTTCATAGTTTACAACTTCACTGATAGAAATTTGACAACCAGTTGCACACCATACCCCGATTTCACTATTAATATGTCTTAAAATGCTTAACGAAAAAGTGGCGATTTATACTACAATGGTAGTTTTTTTTTTTTACATACTCTTAAACGTAAATAGAATGACTGAACACTTCTTTCTGCATCAGTGTTTTGTTTACAATATTAACTGAACACTGAACTTTTTTAGGAAAAAAAACATTAGAGCTCGTATCCCCATAATCACAGTTGTGAAGGAACACGAAAAAAAATAGATTAGAGTTCACTCGACCGCAACGAACTGTAATTTGTACATATACGCGGGAGGATGTCACAATCCTTGTTCCCTGGAAGTGGAGTTCAAATTATAGTTCGTTGCGTTCGAGTGAACTCTAATCCATTTTAGCTCTAATGTTTTTTTTTTCTATACGGCAAAACCGTTTTTTGTTCAGTTAATTTGTTGGCTTTTTTCGCTTCCTTTTTATTGTAATTGCTATCTATCGTATCGACGGTACGTCAGCTGTCCACCCACTTTTGTTTGCGAAAAAAACGGAAAATTAGAAATGCGTATTTCATTTCATTTTATTTTGGTTCTCCTTAACAAGTTACCTTATGGTAATTTTCCCGCGCCGAAGCACGTTGCATCTTTTTGTTTGAGTGATGTCTAATCCATTCTTGTGCGCTTCGCTTCTTTGTTGGACCATTGTTACAGGTTGCAGCATTGTAACATTTTGACATTGTTAGACGCTACGCCTCCTCCTCGTCCGGTCCAATTTCTGAAAATTCTCGTGCGCAAACGAACTCTGATATACCGTGTAAATTAAGAGAGAAAGTGAAGTTTAAATGTTGTGGTATCACTTATTGCCACTGGGCTGTCAAGCAACATTCAAAAATACACACTGGCTTGCCCTGAATCACAATAAAAACGCATTTAATAACAGTGTTGGCTTGTTTCGTTAAACTCCACCACTGCAAAAGGTACAAACAAAATTGTGGCGCGTTTAGCGACGACTGGCAACGTCAATTTTCTCGCTCGTTAGCTGGGCGTGTTTGCGCAACGATTCGTCATTACATTCTCGCAACTAGAATTTAATCGCTATGGCAAAGGTGTCGTTGCCATGGTAACAACACTATACCTGGATTAGCTAATTCCGACGTCGATTGAGTCAGTCACAATTCGTTACAATAAGATAAGGAATTCATCCTGACGAAACAATTTTCCCATTCGCTTCCGAGCTCATATTACTGACTTTTTTGGTTGCGAGCCGGCAGAACTAAAACCGCCGCCATGTTGGTACCTCAGATGATTTTTAGCTTCTATCTGCGAGAATGCAACAGCGAGTTGTTGCGAAAAACACGCTCCATTATTACTAACGTCGTTGGTTTGATTCTCGCTTTTAACGGAATATGATTGTGACTTAAATTTTCTATATAACAAGCAACCACGGCAACGATGCGGACGGAGATCCATGCTCTTGGCTTGTGGCACGAAGTATGATGCACGTGGCATGACGGTGTCGATTTATAATAACAAGCAGACAATTTCTAGTGCAGATGGTGGATTGATTTCTGAATGTAAGTATTCGACAAACCCGACTGCCAGCAGGATTTTTGCTTGTTGGATTTTGAATTCTCGCTGCGAGTCATGTTGTGTTTTACACAAGCGAGAATTGGCAGATTTTGGAAACAGAGCGAAATGACGACAATGTTGTCGCAATGTTGTTTTTTACGTTATCGTTGGTCTTTGCGCGTGTTGATACTTGTTATTTATAACACATTTAATTGTTTACGTATTGCCTCATTCCTCTAGTAGAAACTAGAAACTCGCACATAAATAATTATAAACCAGCAAATAGCTTTCGGCGAACGAAAAGATCGTGTTGTGTAAAGACGCCCTTACGTCTTGTTAGCTACAAACCGCTGTTACATAAAATTGTACAGTTTGACCACAAGGGGTTGTTGTTGTCAACGTCGTCAGCGCGACAACGAGTTTAATAAACCATAACGTCACCATGTTTTATAATGCGTTTTTATAGTTAGTCACGAAGAGCCAGTGTGTATTTCAAACTTCGGAATCGCCCTCGAGGGTTAAATTACGGGTTGAACCTGCCAATAGTTAAAAAAATTCTTACGATCTTGAAAAGGTGCATTGTTGGTTTTTCAGGGCGAATATTTATTTGTCTTTTTAAGAAAACAACTAGGTGGTTATCTGTCTAACCTGTGAAGATAACCTGTGTAACGACGGCATGTACTCATTGTGCAATCACTGGTAGCTTACATTATCCCGATTGCAGAAGAGTTACTCGCGAGCTGTCTCTGATGATGCTGATAGTCCTTGCTCGCTAACGGTTTTAAAAATGTAGATAATTATATAAAAAAAAAACACGGAAACAAATTAATTAGATTCAGATAGTAGCTTGAAAATGGCGTGTAGCGTCAAGAAATGGTAATAAAATTGAAAATTGTGGATTATTTCTTTACGCATAAAGGCTGTGTACAAGAGGTTTTTAATTATTCTGTTTTCTTCGTATAAGATATATAAAAAGACCTATTATTATAATTACCAGTATAAATCACCCTTTAAAAGTGGTTTTTTAAAAGTACTCAGCAACTCTTCGGCAAATAGACTATTAAACTATTAGATGTGAATAAAAAAACTTTCACGGAAAACGAGTGCATTAAAGCCTAACATTTTTTTGTTCCTTTATTTTTTTTCATTTTCGGTTGTCGAAAACTAACGAAGGTAAGTGAAATACTTAAAATTTCAAACTTGGTGGTTGACAAACAGTTGATCGGTCTTTGTCGCATTAGCCACGGTACTGAACGCTGGAGCTAGAAAATAAGAAAACATAAAACAAATACTTAAATTAGCAAGAAAAACAAAACTTAAAATAAACTTAAACTATAGCCACTGATGATTGTGAGAACTGTGTCGTGTTTTTTACAGGTGTTCAACTTGTGCGTATCGGATCTTATTATGCTGAAAACTGCTATCTGTTTATGAAGATAGGCAGGAAAATGAAAGGAAGGGCACGTACACATATTAGTTATTTACGCCCAAGCTTAAATGACTCAAGTAATTGTTTAATACAATAGACAGCAGAAATCCGCAGAGGATTGACGCCTCAATGTATTTATGCTAGTGTTTGTTTTTCTAGCTCTGCAGCTGTCTATTGTATGAAACTAATACTTAATACGTTTAAGTCTGGGTGATTACGTGCGTTTACTTCATAAAAAGACAGCAATTTTTCATACTAAGATAAAATCAGGTGAAATGATGCAGTTGAAGAGCTACAAAGAAAACGGTTGGCCGACTACACAGAAGCCACAGCTGAAGATCCACAGAAAATAAAATCAGCAGATACGACGAAAAAGCCAAAGAGAGGTGATCGCACTGATGTTGCTGAAGAGCCACAGAAAACGGAACTCATTTGAAATAGTGTTACTGAATAGCTACAAGGTTGATCGCAGTTTTAACTAAAACGCTGCAGGGTGTAGCTGCAGAGACAGTTCAAATGAAGTCAGTTTAGTTGCTCCCCAGTAAGAGATAAATAAACGGATACCTGCCTCTCATTACTGGAAACACTCGTTTTAAGAAGGATGTTAACTGATAGCTAGTACGTGTTTTTGGTGGTTTGGTGGCTTAGCAATGGCAGAGCTTGGCTTCTTGAAGAAGGACCTGACCTCGTCTGTGACTGAAAAGAGGAGCCTGCCAAGTCGCTGCCAATTGTAGCATCCTTGGCTATTCTGGTCATACACTTTCGTCTTATGCAGTAATCGTAGATTTGCCGATCACTTATAGTTTGAGCTTCCCTTCAGGGTCATCTCAAGGCAAATTTAACGCCCGTACAAACTGTTTTTTTGGCGCACCTACACCCCATCCCCCCCCCCCCCCCTCTCAGGGCGCCGCCACTCCTCCTACAAGTACGGGAATTTCACCGAAGTGTTAAGTATTCGACAGTTTGTATCCGGTTTTATACAGATTTGATCTCATTTGTTTCCTGGCTACATGAAAGCGTTCGTATTACACTTTTAAATTAGTGAAATTAGTCTGTTTGATGGTCCGGCTAGTTCCGTTTTAACTGATATTTTCCAGTGAAAACTTACTATTGTTTTCTTTGGTAAATTTTAGTTGTAATTGTGTTATAAAGAATTTAAAAATATTGATCTTATATTGGCGTCCTCCGCCTCGTATCCCCAGACGCCAGGCATCCCGTGTGTATAGTCGCCCTGGTCGCTTAGCCTTGCAGCCTCGATCCCCTTCTCCTACCCCCTTACTGCGCTTATTTCTGCTTCTAAACTTTTAGTAAACTGGTCTACCCATTTCGCCGATTCCCGTTCTGCCGAATTTTAATTTGCGCCAAGAGGGTAATTCTCTTTTTAACCAAATCCCGTTTCGCCGAATAATCATTTTCCAGATCGTCTTCCTCGCTCGCGCTGCCGCGCTCGCTGCTAAAACGTAAAACATCAGAACTCGCCACTATAGTCACAGATTCCTTCCAAGTAGAAAAGGTTCTTGAACTTCTGTAATGTTGAATTTTTTTACGAGTATTTTGATTCGGCGAAATGAGATTCGGAGAAACGGATAACTACCAGAAAGCTGCACACGAAGAGCTGCCAAGTTGATACCTAACAAAGGAGTACACAAAAAAGGAAAAAATCTTGTTTTTTTTAAGGGGGAGGGGGGATGTGCATAAATTTGAAGAGCTTGCTGTTGACAGTTTGTCAATAGCAATTTTATATCAAACGTCATAACGTGTGTAAACGCCCCGAAATGGAGTTTTGTTTCCGTTCTTTTATTTATGCTGTCAACCTATGTTATCATGTAGTTGCTTAACACATAACACTTCATTTTTTTTAAATATCAGTTCATAAACGTCTTTTTTTTTTTTACATAAATAAAACAGTTAAAAAAGTTGTGTAACGTTTAAACGTTTAAACGACTGACGGACGCCGTCATCAGATACGCGCTGGACTAGGGTTTGGCACGATACAAAAACGTTGTATCCCGATAATGTTTTAAATATTACCTCGATAACCGATACTAACTCCATAAAACAACTTTCGAAGTTAGAGACCGAACGCAATACTAATAATCCAGTAAAAACATATCGGTAACGATTGTAGTTTTGGTTTTATTACCGCTCGTGTCGTGTTTGTTTTACGTTAGTTATCGCTAGTTTTACGATGGGAAACCTAGCCGCGTGAAATCTACATAATAATTACGCTGAGCTGCGCAGAAATGAATCGCAGGATGCGCTGATTGAGTTAGAGAAGCGAACGAAAATCACCGTTTGTTTAGTCTTATGTAAGACTGACGTCTTCGGTGTTTACCGAGCACAGCCAATAAGGCTTAATTTAGTTTTGAAATGCGGCCTTCATGAGCCAGTAATTGAAATATTTCAAAATGCAAAACAACAATTCTTGCAGCACGTGTGCCAAAATACCATTGCGCACTGCCATGACAGTCTAACACGATAAAAACGACCAGGCCACACAACGCGAAACATGACTTCTGCTCCCGAGTTACGGCCTCCTATGCGGCCAAGATGGAAAAGAGCGAGCCAGTGTTAAGTTCGCGCAAAAATGTGGTTGAAGAAACATAATTTGAGGGAGCGTGGACATACACGTAAGGGCACAGACCAGACCAATGTTGGAAACGGTGCATCCAACACCACCCGGGCTTCAGCTAGTACTGCATATAAATGTAAATTTTGTAATCGAAATATTTAATAACAATATGCCGGTAATTCGATGCTTCATAAGATGAGATAATCGAGTAAAGTTTTTAGCCATAAACTTTTATCCATAAACCATATGATTTGTCATAACCGACCTGGGGTGGAGTGATAAAGTCCGACCTGGGGTGGAGTGATAATAGTGGCATCTCTATTTAAAAAATAGAGGAGTGAACTAACCCTTTTTAACTGGATTCGTAAAAAAAAAGCGATGTTTTAATAAACTGAGATTTAAATAGAGCAAGGGGCTGCCGTGACTACCTATTTGCGACCGGTCTTCTACACACTTTCTCATCCCACTTCACTCTTTCGGTTTTTAAAAATTCATTTCAACTAATTTTTGGACGCTGAATCTAATGGTGAAAACCGTTTGCCTCTATCTGGTCTAGACCGTTCCAGAGTTGAAAATGGCGATGGACAGACGGACAAAGTCTTCCCAGCCTTACATACGACTAAAAGCCAAACAACTTCGTCATTAAAATTCTTTGTACTGAGTACACCTTGTCACACTGTATTTCAAGTGTAGCTATCCTGCTCTAAGTTCAAAATTGGGCAAGTTTGTACACACCGACTTTGATATAACACAACTTTGATATACTTCAAATTACTTAAAAGGACACACCCTCGCACCATTTTCGTGTTTCCAAAAGTAAATTGTAGTGTATGTGAGATATCTCCATACGTTCATAGTTTATTATAGGCGTAAATTAATGTTAACCCCAACATAGGTGGCGTTTCTGTAACCGCCAATGTAGTCCTCAATGTCATGTTTTGTGAGACGTCCAACCAATGTATTAAATGGAAGTCCCATCCTCGTCGCCATTGTCAGATTTAGCCGAATGCCACGTCTAAAGCCGTTTAAGATACAACTAGCCAGTTGTCGAGTTTGAGATTGTGCAGCGACGTCCATTGGCGCTGTGCCCTTTGTGTGTCTCTTGACGTTACCTTGGTTGGTGACGTCAAGACACAACATAACATTAGTGACTACGTCGCCACCATTGTAGGAGTTAATTACAGTAATTAATGCCTAGATTACACTATGAGTGTACTGAAATATTCAGGGAATCTCAACTGGACTACAGAAATGGCTATTGCAACCTGTATACGTTCGACTCAGTACAGCAAAACTGTAACGGAGAAAAAACGGGGGGAAATGAAAACGTTTGCAACATGTGCGTGGATACGATCCAACATTGCAAATCCGGGTCACTTATACAACAATGTGACATAATGTTATATAATGTGACAAGGTGTGGAAGCATGTTTAAAGGTGCCTGCCTCCACATTGGCTTTCCTATGTGACCCCAGTTTTGCAACATTAGTTTAAACGTATGTAAATGCTGCACACGCTCTTGTTTTACGAATTTTTTTCCACGCCTGAGACAGTTTTGGTACATTCACGCAAACGTATGTAAATGTTGCAATAATTATAGTATACGGTAAGTGCAGGATGCAAGAAAGTAGGGGAAGGGTACGTTCTTTGAAAGCACAACGAAATTAATTAATTAATAAGCATAGAACGCTTCAGTTAACCCTTTAATGCCCATGCCAAACTGGATACATTTTTTTATGGGTCGGTCGCGGGCTTCGATTCGGCATTCACATGGTTTGCAGACGCAGACGATGACCACTGGGCTGTTGCTGCTCGCTTTACTCGGGATCCCCGGGAACCCTCACAAAGCTCGCGTTGCGTGTTGGGACTTAGTTTTTTGCCGTTCAGTAGCCGTCCTTTTAAAGGGACGCCAGGCTATAAAGGGTTAAACTCGTAGAGCTTGTACAACTCGTGTGGTGTGAACCGGATTCGAATCAGCATATCACTCCATGTCACTAGATCGTTACCGTATTGCCTTTGCCGATATGGCTACTTGTCCACTAGCATAAAGATAACTCACTAAACCAGTTAAGATCAAACCATGACCAGGACTCCATTCGACCGAATGTACTCGGTCATAGGCAATGGAAGGGGCTGTATGGTGCGTCGACAGCTAGGTCAGCAACGCCGACCAAAGTCAGTGCAGTTGTCCGGATTACTACTGCATCTCATATCACAGAGATATTAAACAAACCCCAATTCTAGATCTTATCTTATCACGGAGAGCGTAGACAAATCAGTACGTACTCATAAGGCTTAACGAAGGATAAATAAATATACAGCGATTTATGTCTATATTTAACAGCATTTTTTATGCCTGTTCGTGTCAGTATGGTTTACCGGTAGGACTTCGGCCTTTGGTTTCAAAGGTCGTGGGTTCAATTCCCCACTGAGGTAGTCTGACATTACGTTCAAAAGGCAACGTAAACAGCTTTACAAAACAAAGCGAACATTTTCACACTGCTTTCTAATGATGGTTTTAATGGATGCGACGCATTTAAAAATACCGCCTGTCCACTCCGTAAATGCTAGGATATCGTAACCTTCGAGTTTTGCCAATCTTTGTTCAATCGGTTAGCAATTTTTGAATGCTTTTGGTACGGGTCGAATGGCTTCCCGTACAGCTTGTGTGCGCTGCTGTGAAGCCCACAATCTGAATTACGTTTAGAGGAAGAATTGAAGAGGCATGGATTTTTATGTTTGTGTTTTTTAATTCAAGTATATTATATTATATTATATTATATTATATTATATTATATTATATTATATTATATTATAAATTTGTAACATATAAGATTTGACGAAAGCAGCTCAGTTGCGTAAGAATGCCCATGGATGGGTCATTAACGTACGACTCGGGTAACGTAATTTGAAAACTTAACCATAATCAACAGAAATCTTAAATGAGTGAAAATGAATAAGAACATGGAAGAATAAGACGAAAATGAGTACCACAGCGTCCAGAATTCCATTTTTCTCCTTTTATTGGGGGGGGGGGGGATAAATAATGCATATTCAAATAATCATACCGTCGTACCGGAAGCAAACCGGTATGTCACAATTTTACTTCCGTGGGGCTTTTAAATCCGGGGTTTCGCTGAATCCCATTTTGCCTAAATAAAATATTCTAAAAAAGTAAATAAAATGATCATATCCTCTTCCTATTAAAGAAGCAATCCGACTGGACAGAATTTGTGAATTTGTCATCAGAATTTGTGATTAATGTGATTAATGTGAAGTTATACATTTCGCCGCAGTAAGCGTGACAGTGGGAGTGAGACAGGCACATTGAAAAAAAATTGTTGGACGAGACGTGAACTTCATTACGTCGGATTTTAAGCATGTCTTAATTTTCGGCGAAATGAATTCGGCGAAACGGATATACACTTTCAAATTAAGAGATCAGTCAGTTATATCCAGGAAATAATATCTCGAAATCTTTAAGAACGTATCGGGCGACGGATGTCATAGATAATTCTTGCAGAAATTGACAGAGCTTCCAAAAATTACTGACCGCCTAGAAATGAGTTAGGGACGTCTCTTGAAATGCAGTTGCCGTAATGACAAATCACTATAGTTTTAGGTTACCGCGTTGAAGTGGCGATAACATCGAAATGTTAGACTCGTGCAGGACTAGGAAACCAAAATCACGGTTGGCACCAAAATCGTAGAAAAAAATGATTGGTCCACCAAAAACGTACAACTTGCAAGTCTAATAGTTTTTGATGAAAAAACTGCAAATAGGGACCAGTTTTCTCGATCCAAAATCGAATTCTATACTTTGTTCCACATTATGTTTTCAGAAAACTGACTGTATGACGCCAAGTTTTCTTCCACTACGAGTGCAAAAAATCCGTAAACATCCCATTCATAAACTCTAACAGTAACTGTGAAGAGTCTACAAGTGTTACATTCACATATTTTGCACTCTTAGTGCAAGGAAACGAGTCGTCATCCAGTCAGTTTTCTGAAAACATAATGTGGAACAAACTATAGTTCTAGAGAAGGGTGCAATTTTTCAAATTATTTTTGTAATTTTTGAAAAAAATCAAACGTTTTATCTTCGATGCAGACATAATGCGCTATAGTAAATAGGCTAGTGCATCACGGCTACACCGAACGAAAGTTGACATTTTTGAACGTTCTTTTTAAAAAAAAATTTGAAAAATTGGGACCTACCTTTTCGAAATCAGAATTGGATTTTGGATCCAAATAGTGGTCTCGTTGCACTTTTTATATTCGTATTTACGTATACTATTTTTTTTTTACGTGCAGATATCAAATGCTGATAAATCCAATTTGGTAAATCAATTCTGATTCCGAAAAGATAACTTTTGTACAGGGCATACAGGTCTTTTCGGGATCAGGATCTGATAAATCTATCAGAATTGGTTCATACACGTCAAAAAAATTATACTATACCTTACCTGACATAAAAAGGTGCAAATATGGACTACTTTCCTAGAACCAAAACCCAGTTCTGAGTTAGAAAAGCTAGATCTTGTATTCCAAATTTTCTGAAAAACTTTCGTTCGGTGTAGCCAGGCTAAGCTGATGATGCGCTATACCACGCGCCATGGCTGTTTGTTGTGACGTGCACATCACGTGACTGGGCTAGTCCAATCAGATGGCCAAACGGCCGTTGTTCTCGTTCGTCATTGGCTAACTCGTGGTGACGTCACGGCAAACAGCCATTGCGCATGGTATAGGTAATTTTATTATAGCGCATGATGGCTGCACCTAACGGAAGTTGATTTTTGCAAGAATTTCTAAAGTTTTGAAAAATAGAACTACTTTTTTTAGAAGCTGAATTGGATTTTGTATCTACAAAAGCGGTCCTTACTTGAATTTTTTTCATTTCAACTACCTTAGAAAAAATGTTGGATTTAAAAAATAAAATCAGGTTGTGAGTTTTTGATGGTTCACCCTGTGTATACTTCGATTGTGTGCCCCCTCAGTTAGTTTTCCTAGGCTTGCGTGGGTCTAACATTTCATTTCAACAGAGATGTATGTAATGAATGCGTATATGTATATCTAAACTAATATGTATGCATATGTACGCGTATGTGTGTATGTGTATATAGTATACTCGCAGCATGATGATTTTATTTTTATTGTTTACTGCTAGTAACGGCTATGAAGGGTTGAGGGCAGCTTTTTTAAAAAAAATATTTAGGTCAACTGCATGTTCCTTACAGAACTCTTCATCGAAGGGGCAAAAGTTATCTTATACCGTGGGCACCAGTTTTCGATTACACGCATTGGGCACATCAACACTAAATTCCGGCACTAACCCCGCCCCCACCGACGTTAGGGTAAAGAGGAACAAATTTAAAAAAAAAGAAGCGAAATAGGTGTTAGCATGTATAAAATAAACGTAGATTAGCATGTATAAGTTAGCGTACATAGACATATACGTACACATTAATATAAATTAAATATACGTGTATGTAAATATACGTTACTGTTGAAATGTATAATTTAAATGTCAATTAGGCCTACTGCAGTGTTTATTTGCCTCATGGAAAGAATCTCTCTTATGAAAATTTAGGCATTTAAGTAGGAATCTGACAAAGCATAGGGCCGATTAAAGTTTACATTAGAAAATAAAAGTTGCAATTTTCAAGGAAATTGGTTGATGACGTCTAAAAGACTAATACAACGAAAAACGGACGTCATCTGACGAAAAAGAATTTTCGAGATTGCGATTAAATAAGCTATTTAGTGTATTGGTCTAATTCGTTAAAATTTAAACGACGATCAAAAGTAGGAAAAAAGTTTTAAAACTTTAGTCCACTTCGGTTCAAGTTTCAGGATGAAGATGAGAGACTACAAATTCTGTTATAATTGAGTTACACAGTTGAAATAAAAACAGATGATGAACACTTTCAATAGCAACAAGTGTTGGAATCCAGCATGGTGTCGTCCCAATACTGAAAAATTTCTATTGTGCAACGTCTTAGAAACAATTTTCGCGCGTTAAATTACAATCAATTGACAATCAATCTTATATTTCTAATCCGAGACAAAAGATGAGACAAGAGTCATTGTTCCACGAAGTTTAAAGTGAGTTGGCGAATTCAAAATTGTTGGATTGTTAGATTCAAAGTAGAAAAGAAAGGAATTCGGAAAAAAATACCTGCTAGTTTGAAAACATTTTTCTTATACGCGTAATTTTTTTCGTTACTGCCATTTCCTCGCCCGAATAGCAAAAGGGTTATTCCTTTTACATTTATGGGAAACCTATCTTCAATGTAAGTACGTACAATTTTATCACCACCGTTCTATGAATTTGCAATTTCTATCTTACGTCAAGTATCTTGATTTAGCACAGCTGGTTGAGAACATATAAATATTTAATGCCTGTAGATGTCAAAAGTCGACCAGTAATAACTCTATAAGGGACTTTAATCGAGAATGACGAAGAAGAATTAATTGTGACTGGGTGATACAATGGTGGAGGAATAAAATTAACATTGTGTAACTTCTTTTGAAACGAACACTTACAACTTTCTGGATAAATGCAGTTCAATACTTTACAGAAATTAAGTTCAACTTTTTATTTTTGTGAATGTCTTAACAGATTTCCATGTAAATGATGCATGTTGCACAAACATGAGGACTTTTATAACTCATTTAAGAGATAATCCGAAAAGCTTACTTTAAAATGTTAACGTCAGTGTTATCAACAATGTGATCAGTAAGCAGCTCAATAATTCTCGAATACCTGTGACAGAAGGCCGGGGGGGGGGGGGGAATTAAGGCTGTATGGTGCGTCGACTTCTAGATCATGAGCACCAACCTCAGCAACAGTGCAGTGGTATGGGTTGTCAGTGCGCCACACATCAGAAGGCCTAATACGGTAATTCGTATACATATTGTAGCTCGTTTGAATTCCAATGCTGAGCCGAGTTGAGTGAAAGTCTATCACCAGTTTCTGCTAGGCCAAGTGATAACCAGTTTAACTAACAACTCTCCACAAAATAAGCATATTATTCGTTTTCAATAGTCCTAAGTCTAATCACCATAACAAGAGAGGCCAATAAAACGTGCCAAAAATAACCAAAAAAATAATAATACCATAGCAATGAATCATTAAGTGTAGAGAATTTGATTCGAAACAAATAAGAAAAACTGCGTAAAACCAAATTAGCAAAACAGTGATAAATTAAGAAAAGGTAAAATAAAAAGGAAGAAACTATAAGTAATCAACTTTCTAAAAATTAAAACGATTGAAACATTGACCAAACGAATAAGTTTTTGCGATCACGCTCAATAAAAATACGATATTAATCAAACAAAGACGACACAGAATAAAAATGTTTTTTTAGGGAAGAATTATTATTGTTTCGGTTTTTTTGTTTGCAGGCTTCCTTCTGACTTGTTTGTCACCATTTTAGTCACTTGTTTGTATACGGCAGCCCCACTACGGACCCGTTGTATTACGGAATGCCTCAATTCGCCTTATAACAACTTAGTCAAATTGCCACATACACAGTAAGTAGCCAACATAGACTACGCGCCTGGATGTTACCATCAACTAATAATTTTTTTTTCGTACGGCAAATAATTAGGCTACTGTAACTATTGGTAGCTCAAAGCAAAAATTCGTATTAGCACACTTAAGTTGTCAAACCGTACTGCAAAAAGGATTAAAGTTTATACGTGTGGGTGAAAAGTATAAAAAAAAATTATAATTAAAACATAAGATCATGCTGGACGTTACACCGTAACATCAAATCAAAAAAAAAAAAACTAAAACCGCAGTAAATATTTAATTAACTGAAAATTACTACGTTTTGTTTCATTTTTCAACACTTTTTTGGTTTATTTATTTTGTATTATTTTATTTTATTTTAATTTATTTTATTTTATTTTGTTTTATTTTATTATATTTTATTATATTTTATTATATTTTATTTTATTTTATTTTACAGTTTGTTCATTGGCGCCAAACTATGGGGTTTTCAAACGGTCATTGATATTCTTGATTACACGGCGTGATAGGATACTAGATTGGATTGGAGTAGGCCTAAGGTATACAAACCTCTTCTGCCTACCACAGTAAACGAAGCCACGTTCTCTAAACAAGACGATGCGTCGTTCATGCTGAAAAGCCAGCGGTCGAACGGGGCTCACAAACCCTGAATTCAAAATCGGCCATAAAATTGTGTAATTTAAAGCAACGTGCATGTTTGCCGACTTCACGAAAAAAGGCAGTCTGCAGCAAGGCTTGTGCGGCATTTCTAATGTCAAAAGAAAACGATGGTTGTATATGTGTGGACACATAAACTGGTGTTTTTGTACATACCGATCAGTGGTGCCATGGAGCGAGAGCCTGGCTGGCCGCCTCCCATCCGATCTCTTCACATCAGCCCATCCACTAGCTCCGCCAGCCAGCGCGTGCGCACTAGAATCCCTGCGGGGAGGCGCGCATCTGGCCCCAGTTCATTTTCAACTGGGCTGTCGGCGGAGGCGCTTGTATTATTATTCTCTCAACGATGAGCAATAAATATCACACAAAATGTTAAAAGTTCAGTAAAATTAACTAATTTATGGACATTGGTGGTATATATTAGTTAAGACTTGCACGAACACAGAGCGCCCGTTTTTTTTGTGTGCAAAGTAAGGTCCGTTGCGGATTCGACCTCGTATCCTATGGGTTGTAAGACCAACCCAACCACTAACCTTTGCTTGCCATTCTTGAATTCGGAGGGAACTCTCTCGCACACCATTTTCGTTTCTAAATTTGGTTTTATCCTTTAATGTTAAAATTTCCTCCTGTGATACAAGAAGTTAAGGGTTTCTTGTGGCCGTAAATCACGATTAAAAGGAAATAAAACAGCCCTAAGCCAATTTAAGAAATTAACTGTTCGATATTCACTTCTTGACCTCTTTCAACATCTCTGTAATGTGTAGCACAGTGGCAAACCGGACCACTACACTGTGACTGAGGTTGGGCTAATGACAAGCTGTCGACACACCATTAAACCTCAACCCCCCCCCCTCTCTTCCAGCAGTTGTGGGGCGAGGTCTTGGCTTTCTGCGTCAGTTTCTGCACTGACAGGCTTCATTTTAATCTGCGTTCCATTTCCATGCTCTTTGTCTTAGTGATTCTTGTTACCACTATAGTGTTTAATTTATCTCTTGAATTTTAGTTATACCGGTACTAACACGTTCTCCTTTTCAATTAAATTCAAATCAGCCAGTAAGTACGTATAAAGTGTTCAGATTCTAGTCATTCGTTTTATAGTCTCTGGCATATGAGATAAATCATATGAGGTCCCGCGCTCGAGCATGGCCTCAGCTACCACAGGCATTTTGGAGAAGGGCTATATGATGCCTCATGCTCATGTCGACTGTGGTATATAAAAGATCCTAGGAATTTCTAGTTCGCCTGGAAGCGAATCAAACCTCCAAAGTCCGTTTTATCTGTTAACTATGAAGCCGGCCTTGGTTCACTTCATTGTCCCCATTTCGTAAAGGGTTTTCCTTTTTCGACATTTTATTTGCGACTTTCATGACTCACAACGTGTTAAGCAGTAGCCAATCGTAATTCACCTCGTAATACAGAGCTTCAAGTGCAACGATACTATCGGTTCACGTTAATGTATAGTAAAGAGAGATGCATCATTTTACGAAAATAGCCCGAATAGAAATGGTGGATTTTGATAAAATGTGTGCATTTTAACGGGTTTTCGTTGTTCTTAACGAGAATCTTACAAAGACGTGCAATATTCTTAAATTTATATTCATCTCAGGTTATCCAGTGGTGTATTTCTAGTTTTTTTATCTTCACTTCGACCATTTAAAAAAAAAAAATACTCTATTCGTGGAATCCAACAAGCGGTAAACTGAAAGTTGTCTATTTTTGGTTGCACACTGATTTAAGAAAAGGAGTAAAGATATCGCATCTTGCGGTGGAAACGTTACAAATTGAA
Organism: Lithobius niger; assembly: GCA_023313725.1. Lineage (NCBI taxonomy): Eukaryota > Metazoa > Arthropoda > Chilopoda > Lithobiomorpha > Lithobiidae > Lithobius > Lithobius niger. Next base: position 113,471 of record JAHWFP010014882.1, on the reverse strand, counting down.
CTCTTTTGCCTGAGA